>JAWPHD010013312.1:0-69210 GCA_037043455.1 Cyrtodaria siliqua
GGCACGACAAGAAATATCATAGACAAACATCAAACGCCACCGTCCCATTGGGCTGTAGGTAGGCGTCATCATAGGGTCCACAGCCCGTCCGGTCATCGTACAATTAAAGAGGAAAGCTTAGTGGCAAACTGTAAAAGGGTCCACCACCAAGCATGCAGTAAGTTGATAGGGTCATAACCTCTTTTAATAAACTTTTTAACAAGTCTAACAAAGATAGTATGAAAGTGATCATGACCAAGAATCATACGAAGTCTATAAATCACATCACCATAGAAGTCAGGTTGTGATAGTCCTTGTTGCAGAACAGTCCTTAAATTACTTTTATATTTGGAAAGAAGATCAGGGTTACGATAATACAATTTTGCAAAGGTTTTACGAAGTTTATGGTAACGGTAACCCTGAGTGAGTAGCTTTTTAGTTATACAAAGATTACGAATATTAAAATCCTCAACTCGAGTACGAGCTCTTGAAAAAAGAATAAGTTAAGAGACACATACACCCCATAAGAAGTTGCTCGGGGAACATCAATTGTTTCCCACGAAAAGGAGATAAGTATAGATCTACAAACATATGTAAAAGAAGATACTTTTACAATCTTTTCACAGAAAACATAGTTATAATCATGTAACATAGTTCTCTATTGTATCGAACAAATCTAAATATTATAAATATTGATGTATAAAAATAAATACAACATTTTAAAGAACAATGAAGCTTGAATGGGAGGGCACAAACAATAGTTCTCTGTCTAAATATGAAGCTTTAAGTGACCAGAACAAGAGCAAGCACCAGTATACCAAACAAACGCACCAAACGGGAATACCCAATTTGCACGAGAGTAATAAATGTTACCTAGCACAAATAGAATGACGACATTATGACTTACATGCTGTACCAGAATAATTTCCTTTATTGAAGGTGACGACGATGTCAAACCTTGTGACGTTTGATGTTTGTTTGCAGTCCTGTCTTGTCGTGCCCTCAATGGTTTTGTTCTCTGGTTGCTCTGGCTTCTGCAAGGTCATTGAGCATCTTCTTTGTGGCTTTCTAGGCTTTTTTGTATTTATGTATACACGAGCATCTTTGTGTGTTAATTATATTGCCTATTAATGTTGCCTAGTTGGTTAGAGAATAGTTCATGGCGGGAATTTCTTTATTTAAACTGTCCCGTTTTATTGGGATGATAGTAGGGTAAGTGTTAGGTTTGGTGCACCCTAGAACCTGGTTTAAACCCACTGCGAACTTTTTTGCCACTGACCGGTCCAAGGCGGTAGCCCTATTGTCAACCCTTTTATGTTTGTGATGTCTTATTTGGCCTTTAATTCATCTTTAAAGTTGTTCTTTGTTTCTGTGTGTGTTTGTGTCTGTCGTCCTTGAATGCTACTTTTCCTGTTCGATTTTTAAATCTATATTTATATACCTTACCTCTAATGTGAATGGTGAATTGACGTCTTATCATATCTGTACAAATAGCGCGTTATACCATGTCTGCTGTGTTTTCATTTGAGTTACATGTGAGGAGTTTATGTATGGAAGCTTAAACTCATTGCGAAGTTTGTTGGATGATTGATTTAAATAATGATACATAGTAACGCGAAAATACCAAAGTTCCTGATTGTTTCTTGCTTTTATGTCTTCAACAGTCATAAAACCATCCAAACCGGTAGTATTTTACGACAAATATCATGGTCCGGAAACGTTTCTGTCTGGTGAAGACACATAACGGATGATCAATACCGCAGTTATGACAATGAACACAGTTTAATTCAGGAGTAAGACTGTTCTTGTGTTACATTACTAGAATATATGTATATATACGGAAAGGAAAAAGGAACGCGACACGGGCATTTCCGCTATATATTGTATATACTGCACACTTAATTCCAAATATATTCCAAGGAAATCCCAAGATGTTTTGTAAAAACAAAAACTGCAGTTAGTTAGAGAAAGGACACAACTGTGATGTTGTAGACGTTTTAATCACAGTACAGTTTGTAACAAGAAATTCATAAATGTTGAATTTCCTCTTTGAAAAAGAGTTTGCAAAAGTTGGCATCCTAAGTTTGCTCACATGCTTGAGCCAAACGCGTACTCTGTCAATAATGAAACTTTGCAGGAATACTGTTTGCTGTGTTACGTGTTGTTTTAGCCTTTTTCCGAAACCAAAGATCTTACGTAGCCATGTACCATTCGATTAACAGCAGCATATTGTACATAAAATATATAGCGGAAATTCCCGTTTCGTGTTTCTTTTTCCTTCCAGTTTATAATAGAAGCAAATGCACTTTAAACCGGACCATTATAATATATTGATTGATTGAATTGGATTTTATAATCGCACCAACAGCTAAGGTCACATGGCGACTTTCCAGCTACCATTGGTGGAGGAAGACCCCATGTGCCCCTCCGGGCAATTTTCGTGCACGGGCGGGCACCTGGGTAGAACCACCGGCGTTCCGCAAGCCAGCTAGATAGCTTCCTCACATTAAGATTCCTAGGCCCCTGAGGGATCGAACCTACAGCGGTGAGGGGCAAGTGATTTCAAGTCAGAGACGTTAACTACTCGGACACGGACCATTATAATAGAAGCAAATGCACTTTAAACCGGGCCAATTTTTGGAAGCTCACTGTATATAAGCCATATCGATTTGAGGAGCTGCAGAACGTCTGGGACGTAGTTTGTAAACGAGAAAGGATTGGCTCAAATGTAGTGCTCAGAAAAAACAGGGGGAAATCTCGTCAAAACAACATTTGGCAGACACATGCAAACCAATACAATCTACGCAATATCGGCTTCCGGAACAAAACAGAATTAAGGATATGACCAGTGTTATTAAGGTCGGAGATTTTGCAAAGAAATAAGATAAATTAGCTAATGCAGTGAAGGAACATGTGGTATACTAATGAAAATTATGGATATTAACGTTAACGGATACTAATAGTCTTCAAAACTGGGCAATTGATTCAGAGAAATAGGGGCAACTGATTCAGAGAAATAGTTCTGCGATAATGGTGATTATAATTTCTATAATGATCTTTACTAATTTAAACAAATAATACATACCGTGTGTACATCGGGACATATATATACGCATTTACAATATCATGTTTTAACAAACATGTTGTACATTAAATATTTATTTTATACTTTGTTAATATTTATCCTTTCCCATATATGATCGCATTTTACGGTTTATTTATGCAGTGCAAAATGATGTTGTGAATTGTACTCTATCTGGCTAATCTGCGCTTGCTTTCCACAAGATATTTATAAGTTGTGACCTTACATGCTGTAAGCAATGACGGCTCAGTACGATTGTATTTATTGACAGTGTGCATACCATGCAACAGTATATACATTTATGACGTCAAGAAAGAACGGGAAACTAATACCGATTTGAAAGCAGTTTGCCATTCTCGACTTTCCAATGACATAAGCATTACAATACAAAACATTAATGCCATTTAGTATTTATTCAGTGTTTATTTAATTTCATACATAGCAAGAAATGGCTCCAGTAAGTGAAAATACCCACGAAGTTCGTTTGACTTATCTTGTTATTTCTCAGATTTAAACCTTCTTTAAGTTCTATTGCAGCATCGTGTCTTTATTTTAACATCAGTTATGATTCAAGGTAAGAGTTCCCCCAGTCGGTGGTGGGGCGATAAGAATCAACAGACTGCTCGTTACTTAGAAGAAGGGTAGGACTTCCCCCCGCCGAAAAGTAACCCACCTGTTGACTGTGGGTGGCGGCCCGTGACGTTGGAGAAGGGAATACTGGTGATTGAGTGACGTGGAGATCTGGTAGTTATCTCCGCGTTACAACACACCACTTCGGTCCGGAATTCGACTAGACGGGCGGTCAAATTGGCCCGATCTGATCAATCGGTTTGTCACGCCAGCTATATTGGATCCTAGCTTCTTGTTTAATTCACATCGTTCTCAATCCCTCTCGTTTAATATCTTACTACCCTTTTATTTTGTCCTCTATAAACATTATGTAGAAAGGATCATTAATGGCGGTGGCCTAGGACTAATCATGTATGGATAAGTGCTTTATGGCTATACTCATGCTACTTTTTAGGCGGAACATAAGTGCGGCTCTTTGACATTTTAGGTGAGGGGTTATGTGCGCTGAATAACTTTAACTTTATATGAGTATACTCTTCACGTATTCTTGGCATTTTGTCTGTCGGATATCAATAGCAAATATCCCCATGTTGGACTCCGAGGTGAGTGCGAAGCGTGAAAAATGAATACCAATTCCCCATTATGGGACGAAAAAACGCACACACTACCGATACCCCATCAAACTCATCTTACGGTTTTAGAAATGACGGCGTTGCTTGAGCAGTGTGGCGGCAGTAAAACGTCTCCCCGCGCTTGCAATCAGTACTGTCATTCATTCGATCTTTGGAGATCGCTGAGCCCGATACTTATATTTAGTTATCGGTGGTACATTTTCAATTTCTTTTGTTTTCTTACTTAATTTTTGATTCGGTGGTTCCACTACTCCGGCCGATAAAAGGCTCTGGGTATTGTTTAACCACTCATAGGATATGTTGTCTGCTTTTTATACGCAGGCTTCATAACCGCTGCTCCCAACTAAATTCCATTATGTTTATTTCGCTCTTCGGGGCATTTCATTTTATTAGATACTTGGACCATACGCCGTACGACATGGGGAAGACGTATACTCCATCTCCACCGCCATATGCATGCCATCTTCGGGATGGTTAAATTTTTGTGCTGTTGATTTAATGAATATTGAGTTCTGCTCAACCCGGGGCTAGAGGGCGTGAGCGGTAGCTAGCATATTTCACTACCGCTCATGAACAGTCTCAATCAAACCGAGACTGCAATATTTCGTATGTGTCGTGCTTGGCCGTTTCCAAAGGTCCATGATCATACTCTTTTTTACTCGGCATTGCCGGTGAGCCGAGGACTGTAAAGAAACTAAAAACCTAAAAGCTTCCTGTCGAATGTGAACGAATATCACACTCTGACAATCTGACAATCTTCTAAAAATCAGATCTTTTGTCAATATTCCTGTTGATGTAATGCCTTATATCTCTCTCAACACCTCAATAGGTGTGGTAAGCTCTGGGGAACTGGAGCACTGCACCGTTGAGTTTACTCTTAACCTCAAATCCCAAGGTGTGACTGAGGTAATACGTTCGAATACAAGATGGGGTGGTATTCTCAATCCTACTAAAACATTCGTGCGTATTTTCAGAACAACAACTCTTCCTAAAACGATCAAAACTGGATATATTATTCTATTATTAGACATATTTACCCCGAATCCTCTCAGATGTTTCAATTGCCAGCATTTTGGGCATCATCGGGAAAGGTGCAAGATAACTGTCATTTGCGCACGCTGTGGCAAACAGGGCCACAGCGATTTCCCGAACTGCACTAATCCCGCCTCTTGCGTTAATTGCAAGGGGGCCCACGGGCTTTTTCGATAGACAATCTAAAATGAAAGCACGAGAGAGAAATTCAGAAAATCAAAATAGAAAAAGATATCTCTTTTCCAGAAGCTAGAAAACTTGCTGGGAGTCTTACTGCGCCCACTCCATCAGGCAGTTTCGAAGTTTATAGACCACATCTCCATAAAATGAGGGTTGTGATATGCCTAGTCGCAGAAGTGTTTTAAGGTTGGTGTTGTACTTTTCCAGGAGGCCCTCGTTGCGGCGGTAGAATTTAGAGAAAGATCTACGTAGTTTGTGATAACGAAAACCCTGCTGAAGAAGTTTACTTGTAATAACTTGATTTCGATCATTGAAGTATATAACATCATTACACGCTCTAGCAAATCGAATGAGCTTGGAGATATACACCCCATATGAGGCAGCACGAGGTACATCTCCATCCAGGTGTGGATAGTTAACGATGTTAAAATTGAAATCATCTCTCTTATCATAGATTTTAGTATAAATACAATCATTTGAAATCGAGAGATGAAGATCGAGAAACGCTGCTACTGTATCCGAACTGTTGGCTTTATTCAACGTGAGCTCTGGTGGATAAATGTTAGTAACCATATGAGCAAAGAACGGATTATCAATATTGAGTATGTCATCAAGATACCGAGAAGTATTATTAAAGGCATCAATAATTTCACCCTGGCTAGCAGGTGACAAACTCAACATAAAATCTCTTTCATAGCAGTACAAAAACAAATCTGCAACAAGTGGCGCACAGTTAGTACCCATACGAATACCAACAACCTGCCGGTAAATAGTTTTACCGTATCTTATAAAGATGTTATCCAGAAGAAAAGATAAGGCTCTACAAACATCAGTACAAGTCCACATATTATACTTATTAATGGGGGCGTTAGTAAAGAAAGCCCTGACATTATTACAAGCTAGAAAAGTTGTACATTCTCTAGCAAATGTCTTCTGAATAAGCTGAAGCAATTTTTCTTTGATACGATTATGTGGTAATGTAGTATACAGTGTAGAAAAGTCGTAAGTGCTTAGAAAAGAGGCATGAAAATGCTTACACCGTAGTTTGTCAAGAACTTCTCCAGAGTTTTTGATAGACCAAAACAGATTGATTCCTGAGTTCTCGAAGGCCTTTCCGCAATATTTTACAATATGTTCTTTAATCGCGGAAAGTCAGGAAGTCAATAGTTTTGATATATTGGTCGTGGTACATGAACTAGAGTTAGCGATAAAACGTGCTTTGTAAGGAATTTTGTGAAGTTTGTAGGGAGCTTCGTCTGCTTACTAATTACAGAAACCTTTATAGTCTCCATCAACGTCACATGCTGGGAAACAATGTCCGTCTCCAGCAGAGGTGTAGTTAGATAAGCAAAAGTGCTCGCTAGCTGAAAACTGATTTGCAAGCTGTTGCGGTCAGTGTTACGATGCAAAGAGTTTTAACAAAATGCTCTTTATATTTACAACCTAGTTCTTCACTAGACCTTAAAGATATAAATCAACAAGTTGCACAATTACCATCACATTTTATACTTTTTGATGAATTTAATGCATACCACTAAATCTTGCGTTGTAAAGATATAAACGATAAATTCAGGAAAGTTGAGGATTTCTTAGCCAAAAACAATTTATATCTTTTAATGATAACAAATCACTTATTTACATCCAGCTTCACGCGCTCATTCTTCCATTGATTTAACAATATGCGATCCAACTCTCTTGATGGAATTTTCGTGGAGTCTTCGTGACGACCTACTCTTTTTACCAAAACCCTTCAAGATATAGCTAATCAAACTATTCCAAAAACTTCGTCAAATTCAAAACTCCCACATAAACCATGGTAAGCTGATGACTGCAAAAAGGCAGTCAACTAATTGTATGCACTTTTGTCAACTACGTAAACATCATGAAGATCCTTATCTAAAACTGGATGGGTCACCAATACCAGAAGTGGATGAGACAAAATTCCTGGGTCTTATTTTCGACCGTAAATTAACGTTTATACCACACTTTAAATACTTGAAGGCCAAGTTATTTAAAGCTCTTAGTTTACTTGCAGCTGTTGCAAACACTAATTGAGGAGCAAATCGAAATGTCCTCTTGCGATTTTATAGATCTCTTATCAGATCCAAGCAGGCCTACGGCTCAATAGTATATGGATCGAATCACAAGTCATACTTTCAGATGCTCGATCCTATACATAATCAAGGATTCTATGGTGACGTGATTTACAAACTTCGTAAGATCCTTGGTCATGATCACTTTCATACTATCTTTGTTAAACTTGTTAAAATGTTTATCACAATAGGTTATGACCCTATCATTTTGCAACGCACTGCATGCTTGATCGTGGACCCATTTACAGTTTGCCACTATGCTTTCCTCTTTGATTGTGCGATGACCGGACAAGCTGTGGACCCTATCATGACGTCTACCTAAAGCCCAAAAGGACGGTGACGTTTGATGTTTGTCTGCAGTCTTGGCTTGTCGTGCCCTCAATGGTTTATTCTCTTGTTGCTCTGGCTTCTGCCAAGATATTGAGTACCTTCTTTGTGGCTTTCTAGGCTATTGTTTTTTTGTATGTATATATAACGAGAATGTTTGTGTTTTACTTATATTGCCTATTAATGCTTCCTTGTTGGTTAGAGAATAGTTCATGGCGGGGATTTCTTTATTTGCACTGTCCCGTTTTATTGGTTGACAGTAGGGTAAGTGTGAGGTTTGGTGTACCCTAGAACCTGGTTTAAACTTCCGGCGGCCTTTTTTGCTACTGACCGTTTCAAGGCCGTAGCCCTGTTGTCAACCCTTTTGTGTTTGTGATGTCTTATTTGGCATTTATTCATCTTTACATTTGTTCTTTGTTTCTTTGTGAGTTTTTGGTTGACTGTCGTCTTTGAATGCTACTTTTCCTGTTAGACTTTATATCTATATTGGCAGGGGGTATGAAATAAAACCTTAATGTCAGCCTAAAACATGTAAAATTAAAACATTGAATAGGTAATTGTAAACAGGTTATGACATTTTCTTCAGTAAATAATGTTTTAAACCTGTATTATTGTCGAAATATCCGTTATAAAATCCTGCTAATATAAGCTTTCCCATCGCTTAATGGAATTAATGCGGGACCACGTAATGATCAATATCAGCTTTTTCGGGGGAACTGTTTTTTGCGAGATTTGCTGTGAACGTATTACTTTTCAACAAATATGTTGAGGCTACACATACGTTTTGATCATTTTCAAAATCAAATATCTTGCAAAATGCACATCATGCATGTTTACAATAAAACTATTTTTCAGAAACAGTCTTAAAATCATATATTGTTAAATACATATGTGTGTCCTCAAAAATGGTCTCGACGTCAAAAACCGAACAGAACGGAATGGATTCATTTTAACCCAATAGCTAGTTATCATAGACACGTTCCCCAGATCATTTGTGACACTTTGGTATCGATGTCTGTCTAATCTAAGTTGAATGAGTAATTGTTTGGGATGGTCAATTGCTTTGGTTTGAGTTCTTACACTGAAGTACTTTTGCACGTGAACTCTTGATTGATACACTCTATAAGGGCACGTGAACGTTAGTGAGATACATTGTATTAGTGCACATGAACGCTAGGTTTAACACTGTATTAGTGTACGTGAACGTTCGTGTGATGCATTATATTAGTGAACGTGAACGCTAGTGTGATTCACTTTATTAATGCACATGACGTTGTGCAATTTATTTTATTATTGCACGTAAATGCTAGCTAGTTTGAGGTATTGTGCTCTAGACTACTGCGTTAGTTTTTAGACGCTATATCAGTGCACGGGAACGCTAGTTTGATTCAACTCTATTGCATGTGAACGTTCGTGTGAAGTATTGTGGCACTATATTAGTTCATGTTAACGATAGCTGTATGCGCTAATATCCACTACCTAATATGCACTATATTAGAACAGGTGAAGGCTAGCTGTTTGCACTGTTATTGTATACTTTCATATTGTCCCGTTACGTTTGCATTGAGCTAAGAGTGCAATATTCTACGATATTGCACACATTGATATTGCACCGGAACTTTTTCTCGTGCTAGCTAAGAGCCGCGAAATAGAAATAAGGAACTACTTTCAAATAAAATAACGGAATCCTTCCTATACTAGTGTCAACAAAAACATACGTGTTTTGTTTTTCAAGCTTTTATGGCAGAAATTGATAAAATAATTGAAATGGTCACTCACCTACTGTTTTTAACGTTATCGAATGGTAAACAAACTTTAGAAAATCGCTTGATGTTTTTAATGACGTCATCCGACGTCGACGTCGTTTTCGCGCAAAAAAATCATCCACAAAAAATGAAACTGAATGACAAGATAGGAATTCCATCAAAAGCTATAAAAATAATACAAATACAATGAAAAGTAATAGTCATACAATTAACATTGATTGAAAACAATATTAAAGTATACAATAAAAGGTTACTGAATTTGTATGGCTAAATATTACTTGGAACTCGTTGTTTTGGCGCAGGACGACTCGCAAACTCGTCGTCCTTTGCCAAAACAACTCGTTCCAAGTAATATTTAGGCATACAAATTCAATAATCTATAATATTCACTATATAAGTGCACGTGAACACTAAATATGAAGAGTAGCTCAATCAAGAATAACATGCCTGCAAATGACATATGAATCAATTGGAATTTACATATTTGTGTTTTACTTATATTGTCTATTGATGCTGCCTTGTTGGTTAGAGATTAGATCATAGCGGGGATTTCTTTATTTACACTGTCCTGTTTTAATGAGATGAAGTAGGGTAAGTGTGAGGTTTGGTGCACCCTAGAACCGGTTTAAACCCTCAGTGCTTTGCCACTGACCGTTCCAAGGCGGTAGCCCTATTGTCAACCATTTTGTGTTTGTGATGTCGTTTGCATTTATTATTACTTTTGCCTTCTTGTTTGTCTGTTTGCGTGTTTGTTTCTGTGTTTTGTGGTTGACTGTCCTCCTTGAATGCTACTTTCCCTGTCCGATCTTTTTATATTTCTTTACATTAAACTTGCATGTACATGTATATGTACAAATATGAGAGAAAACTAACACCTACTAATTGATACTGTTGGTGATGGCCATTCACTGTTAACTCCATACAGTAAGTAAGTAAGATGATAACAACTTCATTACAAGAAGGTAAACATAACCATATGTTATCTAATTGAGGCTCTCATGTGTATCTACAAAGCAAATGTATCAGTTGTCTGATTTGGTCCCATCTATAGTTTCTGTTAGAGATATTGTTAAATGCCTCTGTCGCTTTTAAAGCTCACTAAAAGCTCAATTCCATATGAATGCCCCTGCATACTTTTGACTGTTTGTTTTGTCTAATTTCTAATTTCTAATGTTGCGGGAATGTTACATTGTTTATTGGTATGAGCTCACAGTGTCACTGATTTTATTATGCCTGTTTAAATTTGGAATGATTGGCAAATGTATTCGGGAAATTGAATGTGAACAATATAACATGTTGAAACATTAGTACATATTTTTGATTTAGTCTTTGATTAAGTGTTATAAATTATACCGTTATATTGAAATGGCATCCCATATACTATTCCATCGGTTGAAATGAGTTTAAAGCTTTATCATGTTTATAGAAATTGGTTATCTTCATTAGCTAATTCTGTGATATGGTTTGAGTAAACATTATACGATTGGTAGTTGAATTATTGTACGCTAACGCTAGGTTGATACACTACACTAGTTTGATGGACTATATTAGTGCATGAGAACGCTAGTTAGATGTGTTATATAGGAACACGCGAATAGTAAATTGAAGTAGTGTGCACTATATTAGTGCATGTGCTTGCTAGTATTATATACTATTTAAGTGGACGTAAACGCTTGTTTGATGTACTATTTAAGTGCACGTAAACGCTAGTTTGATGTACTATATAAGTGCGCGTAGACGCTAGTTTGATGTACTATAGAAGCACACGTAGACGCTAGTTTGATGTACTATATAAGTGCGTTTAAACGCTAGTTTAAAGTAATGTGAACTATATGCACCAAGTCAGTGCATGTGGACGTTTCTTTCAATAACTGTCATTTGCACTATTAGCACAAATAACACAGAAATAAAAAGATAATCTCAATAAAGCTGAACAAACAAATGACGTACAATGCAATCACACTTTATATAATATTGTTAGTACAAGTAGAGATAAGATTTTCCTCCCTGGAACACGAACTCTATCCATCTAATTAGTTACACTATTGATGGTTGCCGTTTATTGTACAGCAGTAGGTTACAAGGCGAACAAGAAATGTAGTCTTCACAATTAGCCAAAAGGACACACTCAAACAAACAACTATAACAAGGAAAAACAGAAGAAAAAACATGTGCCACTACAAATGTCAAAGGGATAACAACAGGGTTGCATCCTTTAGAGGTCAGTGGCTGCGAGGAAGATGAGAAGGTGTGTAATATCTAGGTTCTAGGGTGCATCAAATCTCACTCTTTTACCCTATTGTCATCCAAATAAAACGGAACAGTGTAAAACAAGAAATCCTCGCTAAATCGTCTTAAAACTAGGCAGCATAAATAGTTAATACAAGTATAACACAAATATGAGCATTTGTACATGAATGTAAACAAAGCATAGAATGTCACAAAGCAAGTACTTATCGACTTGGCAGAAGCCAGCTCCATGAAGATAAACCGCCAATGGAACGAAAAGATAAGAATGAAGACAAACAGTATACCAATTCTTTATGATTTAGGGTCAAAAGTCCGTCCGGTCATCGCACAATTCAAACAGGAAAGCATAGTGGCGAACTGTAAATGGTCAGCTACTAAACTTGCCTAACGTTGCACATTGATAGTTCATATTTTGATAAACTTTCTAATGAGTTTAATGATGATAATATGACCGTGATAATGACCAGAGATCTTACACAGTTTGTAAATCACATCACCATATGTCAGGTTGTCATAGTACTTGTTGCAGAAGAGTTCTTTAGAGCCAGGTAGTAAGCGAGTAAGAAGGCAAAAGTAGATAAAAATAGAACATGAAATGTAGCATTCAAGGTCCACAGTAGAGCACAAACAACACAGAAAAAACAACAACTATAAAGATGAAAAAAGGCTAGAAAAAACATCACAAACCCAAAGAGTTGACGATAGGGCTACCGCCTTGGAACGGTCAATGGCAAAGAACGCCGCTGGGGGTTCAAACCAGGTTCCAGAATGCACTAAACCTAACTCTTACCCTATTGTCATCCCTATTGTAAACTCACTCAGCAATATCTGTTAAAGATATCAAGAGTGAGATTTGGTGCACCTTAGAACCCGGTTTAAACACCCAGCGGCCTTTTTTGCCCGTTCCAGTGCGGTACAACTATTTTCAACCCTTTTATGTTTGCGGTGTCATATCTTGCCTTTTATTCATCTTTGATGTTGTTGTTTGTTTCTGTACATGCTTGTGGTTGACTGTGGTCCTTGAATGCTACATTTATTGTTCGATTTTGACATCTACATATACTTATATACAGCTATATTATATTGTTATCTGCGTTGGCAAGTACTTGTTTTATGTTAGAAGTACATTTTTATTGAATTAATATATACTTGATAGCGAAATTGAGAACTAAAGTGATATCGTATCAAAGTGTTAGATTGGTATTTAGTACACTGTGTTATGACAAATACATAAATAGATAGCCAGTAACTCGTGAATTTGGTTTATCTCATTATTTTTAAATTTTAAGTTTCTGGCCAATGAATAAGACCTAGATATTAAATGACAACGAACTCCAGTCCTGTTTATGAAGTGGAAAAAGAGAGTTGTTAACGAATATTGAAACGACAGGAAGATGTATTTTATCACATAACATGGCGTCTGGGAGTGCAGTAAAGCCATGACTTATTTCACGTAATACTCTAGTGTATTACAGATGCAAATAAGGACCGAATCACTGTGTTCGTATACGTTAAAACTGTTAATACCAATTATTTTCATGGTATATCATACGGTACGTTCAGACGCCTTAATTATTTATCATTATTTGAAATCTTACTTCATAAAATGAACATTAGTAACGTTAAATTTGGTTTAGGGTGTCGCATTATTTGTAAAGCGAACGCATTTACAACCGCCTGACGTAGCGACGTCGTGTAAACAACAAAACGACGTCATGATTTGCCTTACAAATTGCCGCCGTATATAAGGAAAATTGACAACAATAAAGTGAAACTATCACGTCGTAGGTGGGTTATGTGATAAACAGAATCTTACATTCGTGACTGTGTATTATTGACTTTAATAAACTCGTTGGATAAAAAGATAGGATACTCGGCAAGAGCCTCTTATCCTATCATTTTATCCAACCCGTTTATTAAAATCAATGATATACAGTCACGAATGTAAGATCCTCTATTTCTCTGAAACAATGATTTAAGACAAAAATCCAGTATCCGATGGCATAACAACATATTTTATAGATTGTATATAAGAACATAGTCGTCAAATTGATACCTTAGTAGTACTATAGTATTTCACTTTTGCCAAGTCAGCGGAGATATTCCCGATAACATTAGTCATTTATCAATTCAAATTCACGATAACAAGTAATACATAACATGGTGTCAGCATATTCTGTTACTCATTAGTTTCTAGCAATAAGGTCAAACCCACGCAAATGGGCTTAAACACATTTTATTACAACATTAGTTACGACCATAGTCAATCGCCATGGTAACCACATGCTATAATGATGTAAAGAACCTCTGTTTTGGCTTTTGTTGCAAAATTATTACGTTCGTAACGTTATCAGTTTTAATCACTAGATAATTGTTGATTAAAATATCATCTTTGGACTATGATACATTTTAAAACATTAAACTGATACGCAAAAAGGCACGCATTGAAGAATTTTATTTTATTTTTTATTTAAAGATCTCCGGCCATGTTTTGTTTCATGATCATGTTTATTTACATCGAAATCAATACACAGCAATTCACACATTGTAATATCTGTGAAAAGCGAGAATACAATTTTATTAGATGATGTAGAAAACTTTGAACAGGTAAATTAATCCACAGGTAAATGTATGTATTTATCAATTATCTGACAGTTGTGCAGCTATACAGTTCAGATTTACCTCATTTCCCCGTGCATTCACGCAGTGGTAAACGTAGTATCTACTTCACGCAAATAACACTTATTTTTACATACAACTTATCAGCGGTTTTAAATATATGTTTCTCTCCCCGACTATCAAGAATTTTTCATATGATGTTTAAGATTTAAATTTGTTAAGTGGTAATACTACAAAAAGGGTGGCCATTCATCTTTAAGCGAACATTAATAGTAATATCATTCTGCATGTAAAAGTCGATTAAATTTATAAACTTTATATTGATTATTAGCAAGTTAACATTTAGCTTATTTGTAAGTGTAGTTCAAATTTAGTCTAACGATATTTTAAAGGCATTAATGATAAACGGTTAGGCTTTTAATACATCTGAAATAGCATTCTCAACAAAAGTAGATATAAAAAATCGAACAGGAAAAGTAGCATTCAAGGACGACAGTCAACCACAAACACACACCGAAACACAGAACAGCTTTAAAGGTGAGTAAAAGAAAAAATAAGAAATTTCAAACACAAAAGGGTTGACAATTATTATAGGGCTACCGCGTTGGAACGGTCAGTGGCAATAAAGGACGCTGGGCATTTATACCAGCTTCTAGGGTGCAACAAACTTCTCTTACCCTATTGTCATCCCAGTAAACAGGACAGTGTAAATAAAGATAACCCCGCCAGGTTATAATCTCTAACAAACAAGGCAGCATTAATATACAACATAAGTCAAACACATAAATGATCATGTATATATAAAAAAGCACAGAAGGCCACAAAGCTCTGGCGGGGATATCTTTATTTACAATGTCTCATTTATTGGGATGAAATATGGTAAGAATGAGATTCGGTGCCCTCGCGAACCTGGTTTAAACTCCAGGGACTTTTTTTGTCACTGACCGTTCCAAGGCGGTAGCCCTATTGTCAAACCTTTTGTGTTTGTGATGTCTTATCTTGCTTTTAATTCATCTTTATATTAGTTGTTATTGCTTTGTATGTTTGTGGTTGACAGTCGCCCTTGAATGCTACTTTTTCTGTTCGATTTTTATATATATTTTTCTTTTAACTACAACGATTCTCCATCAGGGCTACCGTTACCAGAATCATCAAAAACTATTGCAACACCTTATTACAAACTTCGTAAGTTCCTTGCCCATGATCATCATTTTCATTCAATCTTTATTACACTTGTTAGCAAGATTATCAATAAAGGCTATCATATTTTGCAACGCACTGCATGTTTAGCGGTTGACCCATTTACAGTTCGCCATTATGCTTTCCTCTTTGAATGTGCGCTGCCAGAAGAAGTGTGGATCATATGATGCCATATATATTAGTCCTGAAAGGGAAGATAACGTTTAATGTTTATCTTCAATCGTGTTTTGTGTCGTGCCCTTTGCTGTGTATTATATTGTTAATCTGGCTTATGCCAAGTCTTTGAGTAACTTTGTGACTTTCTATGCTTTTATATCCTTGCATGTACGATATATAGGGTCGTCCGTATTTGTGTTTTATTTATATTGACTATTAATGCTACCTAGTTTAATAAAGGATATATCCTGGCGGGGATGTCTTTATTTACCCTGTCTCATATAATTTGGAAGAAAATAGTGTAAGAATGAGGTTTGATGCATCCTAGAACTTGGTTTAAACACCAAGCGACCTATTTGACACTTGTCGTTTAAAGTCTGTACCCCTATTGTCAATCATTGTATGTTCGTGGTGTCACATGATTTGCTTCTATTTATCTCAAATATTAAATTATCTCTTGTAGATTAACACATATTGCTGAGTGAGATTACAATATGGATGACAATAGGGTAAGAGTGAGGTTTCACTTGTGCGATGACTGGACTACATCTATGGACTCTATGGTTGTACCTACTGAAACCCCAGCTAAGGGGGGGTGGGTGCATGCGCTTTCGTCCCTCCGGTTTTCTGGTCGTACCCTAGATTGTTTTTCTCTTTAGTTGCAACTACTATGGTTGTTCAGTACGATTCTGGATACATCCTGAGGTGTTTATTATTTTGTATGTGTTTCTTTAGTTAGTTTCTCTGGATGTGGACTTTATTGTTAGAGAATTCCTTTCGATGGGTTTTGTTTACACTGTCTTGTCTATATGGGCCCTGAGGACAGGATAATAGCGAGGATTGTGCGCATATAAAATCGATTCAAGCTAATCAGTAGGCCTTCCAAGTCGATAACCCTGTCTTTATCACCCTTTCTGATTTTTTTTTCTCTTTCATTGTATTATCAAGTCCTTGTTTGCAGTACAGTGCGGACCTAAGATGCCAATGCGTTCGGACGCTGTGGTTTTTATAGGACCCTATATCTCATTTTTGGTGCACTCTAAAACCTGGTTTAAACCCCCAGCGGCGTTCTTTGCCACTGACCGTTCCAATGCGATAGTCCTTTTGTCAACAGTTTTGTGTTTATGATGTCTTGCCGTTTATTCATCGTTATAGTTGTTGTTTGTTTCTATGTTTGTTTGCTTTACTGTAGTCCTTGAATGCTACTTTTCCTGTTCGATTTTTATATCTACTTTTACCTTCTCCGCATAGATAACCACAACTTGCATAACTCGCATAGATAAACACAACTTAATTTTATTAATATTGAGTTCTGCTCAACCCGGGGCTAGAGGGCGTGAGCGGTAGCTAGCATATTTCACTACCGCTCATGAACAATCAAACCGAGACTGCAATATTCGTATGTGTCGTTTTCGGCCGTTTCCAAAGATCCATTATCATACTCTTTTTTACACTTCCCACATATATATACACTTATATAGAAATATAAAAAGATCTAACAGGGAAAGTAGCATTCAAGGAGTCAGTCAACCACAAAACACAGAAACAAACATGCGAACAGACAAACAAGAAGGCAAAAATAATAATAAAAGCAAACGACATCACAAACACAAAATGGTTGACAATGGGGCTACCGCCTTGGAACGGTCAGTGGCAAAGTAGGCCACTGGGGGTTTAAACCGGTTCAAGGGTGCACCAAACCTTATATTAGCCGTAGAGAAAATCATCACTCCACTACTCGTATAAATATATACAAAATGTACACTACCCGTTTATACAGAAGCTAGAAGCTAGTTCGGTAACTATGGCGTACTCGACAGTAGTTCTAAGTAAATTATTTAGCGAGCGACTTGTTATTAGACATAAAGAGTGTAAATCAACTAAAAATGATATATAATAATAATAATAATAATAATAACAATAATAAATACTTTATTTAACGAGAGAACTCATTTGAAACTAGTCAATCTTCCACGAGGCCCTCAACAATATATAATATACAGTATTTACAAAGATATGTGATATACATTTAAAATGAATTGTAGTATAATCATGCATAAAGTAACGGAAATATGTCCAAAACTGAGTTGCAAGACTGTTTGATGTTTGTCTATGATCTTTCTTGTCGTGCACTTAATGGTTTATTCTCTTACTGCTCTGGCTTCTGCCAAGTCATTGCGTACCTTCATTGTGGCTTTCTAAGCTATTGTTTTTTTGTATTATATTTACAAGAGCATTTTTGTGTTTTACTTATATTGCCTATTGATTCTGCCTTGTTGGTTAGCGATTAGATCATGGCGGAGATTTCTTTATTTACGCTGTCCTGTTTTAATGGGATGACAGTAGGGTAAGTGTGAGGTGCGGTGCACACTAGAACCGGTTTAAACCCCCAGTGGCCTACTTTGCCACTCACCGTTCCAAGGCGGTAGCCCTATTGTGACCCTTTTGTGTTTGTGATGTCGTTTGCATTTATTATTGCTTTTGCCTTCTTGTTTGCGTGTTTTTTTCTGTGTTTTGTGGTTGACTGTCCTCCTTGAATGCTACTTTCCCTGTCCGATCTTTTTATATTTCTTAAGTCATTATTATATGGTTTGGTTAATCCACTGTAAATACAATGTTTCGAAATGATTAGCAAATTGGGCATTACGTATATTGTGATGAAGTGCGTTGCACACTGTAGAGCCTGAATAGGCAAACGATTTTCTGAAAAACTCACTATTCGGTGTCGGAGAATTTAAATTTGAGGACGATCTTAAATTTCGCATATTTGAAGTAAGAGTAAACGTAATTTTCAGATAAGCAGGAGCCTGCTCATTAACTGTTTTAAACATAAGAATTGCTTTTTGGAATTAAATAAACGTTTAAGTGTATTTTTAAAACCTTACTCTCACTTCTAGCGGAAATGGCTTCACAATCAAAGGACAGATGAAGAGTCGGCATTACTATGAAGCACTGTTTGATCGAATGAAACATCCTATATGTTGCTGTTAAGACTCTATGTTCTAAGCTTTAATATTACCAAAATGCTCAAATAGAAAACCAACCGTATTTAGATTCCCTCTCCACCCCTAATTAGTTATCTCCGTCATAGAAGAAAATTGGACATTTTGAAAAACTAACACGCCATATCGGACTAGAAGCATCAATGTTATGACACTTTAACGTGTTAAACCTGATACGTTTTGCTTTGTTAACACTCTAGTGTCTTCATTCTTCACTCGATTTAAAACCAAATGTGATCAAATGTTTAATATCATGACACAAGTTATGATAAATGGTGAACACCAGTCATATATAAAACCCATCCTGACTCCCGCCTCTCCCTCTCCATGTTTTTAAAACAATATTTTAATTTAATCTTCCTCAGTTAATGAAAACTCGTTCGACAAATTACAGTGTTATGGCCCTTGCATTATTTAAAATGCTATACTATGCTTGGTGTTAATCCGACTTTTATTAAACTGCATACTGTGTATAGCAATGACAGGTTGAACAACTTCAAGAACCATCCAAATTTGAGCAGAAACAGCAGCGTTGTGGTATTTGATTGAATAAAATGGCTATTGTTTGCTTTAGTTAGACTCTAGTTCATTCATTTTTCATCTTTAGCAGACTCGGTCCATTTTGATTTTGCAAATACCAACTGCTGTTAGAAATGATGGAGAATTAAAATTACCACCTTCAGGACGTTTTTACCGTCTAACTGATGGACAAATTGCATCATATGCAATTTTGTGAATTAGATTATATTCGTGTATAAGTGCCTCAGGAAACGAAAATGAAATAGAACTGACATTAATCTAAGTTCTATGTGGATTCAGGCTCAATATGTAAGTTGGTGGATTTCTTCTTACAGAACTATATTCACTTTGCACTAACTACGAAACAAACTATACATTTGTGAGGACACGCGATTTCAGTGTTTGAAACAGTTTCATACAATCTGGATCGCTGTCATTTCGTGCTACTAGATTGGATTGAGAAGATCCGTCAAATGTATTGTCTTATATAGCGGCTGTGGAAAACAGAACATGTCCTATATAAATGGTTTCGTTAATTAATACATGTTTAATTGCATTCTATTATGTAATTATTGCCATATATCCGATGAATAACATTGTATTATACATATATACTTTTATTAATTCGTATGCTTTTTGATGGGTTCTTAAAATACTTTGAAAATAGATGGCATTGCTAAATTGTGTGTTTTATATGGATTATTGACAAGAAATGGACAGTGACTAAGCCGTCCTTATTTCCGGTATTATTGCAAAACTGTCACATAACGTTACTGAACAAATCTTTTGTCGGTTAGTAAAACACATTTACGAAATTGATGTTATTCCTCAGTACAACAAAGTAATAGGCAAGGATTTATAGGCAAAAATGCTTTAGTGGGGACGTATCCAAGGCAATAAATATATTAGTGGAAACGAAATTGAAATGTTCAAAGAACTGGCATAGACAATGGCTGTGGAGCAGCTTCTTAAGTATGGTATTGTTACGCCCGTTATAAATATATCAGAATATATGGGATATAATACAATGCCATACATCGAATATATGACATAGTTCTATAATAGGATGCAATAGAAGTATAGGCAAAAAACAACAACATTTATTTAACGTTGGTTGTCGAAGAAAGTCCCCACCTGGAATGGATAGACCAACTTATTTCCAGTCGAGCCCACGGCAGGTGTATTTTTACCTTCCCGGCATACAGTTTAGGCTAGAACTGCTGGAAACAGTGCCACATTATGTAATCACCCAGCACCGAACACCAGTCGGTAAATCAGCTGCGGCCGGGAATCGAACATAAACTAACGACAGCATAAGCAAGAAATTAAATTTACCTTAGTCATAGGCATAAGTGAGAAATGAAATATACCTTAGTCACAGGAATACCCATGTTCCACCCCAAAACAATCCGACGAAGGTTTTAACTTATACTTACTGGATTATAGGGGCCTTCATAAGGGAGCGTTGCGCGCTGGGTCTACCGCTGTTCATCATTGGATTTAACGACCAACCTACACTGAATAAGTAACAGAATTAACCAAAATGCCATGTAGAAAAGCAAACAATTTCGTGGGAGAGTCGTGTACCGGACTACACTAGCCTGACGTACCACCTTCCTAAATCTCAAATCCTTGATACGCGACTGATATGCAAGACAATAAATAAAATTACCGTACAATTAGGGCTTAAAAATATTGCCTTCATGAAATAAGTAAACATTAATTGTTGGTCTGTTGAAATGAAGAAAAGAAGACGTATGTATTGAGTTTAACGAGATTTGTGACGAGACTTTACTTTGTTATCGCATGCCATTAATACAAATATAAGTTATCGTATGCCCTTGGACATCAAAACAGCTTAACCCTTAACCCGTTACATATATATTATGAAATGTTCTTTCTTTGAATTAAGACCATTCCATTTATGTGACAAAGCGAGTTACTCGCAGGCTGATCAGGGTTTACAATGGACGCAAATGCTATATAGTCGTGCTTAGTGGGTCAAGGGTTAACATTATTTCAGTGTACTTGCATCAAAAGAATCAGAAAAGAAGAACATTACGCGTCACCAGGGGTTTGGAGGTGGTTACTCATCCAAGATTGGCGGCCGTCAAAAGTCACCCCGACTACAAATCGGTAGTGTTATTACTTACTGGTCCTTTTGGATCAGCAAGCCCAATATTTGTGGCTTTAAAGTAAATATCGCTTAAGCCGGTGCTAGAAGGCATGGGAGGTGTCGCACTTTAAATTGAAACTGAATCTGCTACTTCGTTTGTTTGTGTTTGTTGCTTCAAAGGGATCCCCTTTTCAGCATTTATTAACTCTTCGTTAGCTTAGCTGATCGGACGATACCGTAAACTTATACATACTTTCTAGTTTTTTTTAGTTCTGTATGAATAGGAGCCCGCGTGACTCATTGGAAGGACGCTGAGTTTGAGTCTCACTGGTGTGACTGACTTTTTTCTTCGGTGTGTCCATGGTCCAAATCATTTAAATTAACATCCTCGTCTATAGGATTGGGATATAACCGGGACAGTCCTATATATCGGAATCAAACTCCGCGCAATTTTAGGACCCATAGGAGTTCATTCACGCACTATTCCCGGATTCCTTCATATATTTCACCTCTCTTTTGTGTACTCGCTCTAAAAACCTTGGATAATGTGTTAATTAGCGGTTCAAGAGCGGTGAATTAGGTATTGTGTGGACCCGGTAACTCTATATAACGCACTAATCAAGTTGTCTAGACGAGCAAATAATTCTCCAATCAGACAAATCATCGAAGGATACGCAGCTATTAATTATAACACATGGGTACTTACGTTGACAGATAAAATAATATGTTCATGTGAAAGAGAGTTATTAGTTCATGAACATTTTACGAGTATTGGGCCAAAATAAGGATATTGGATCAAAAATAGACCCAATAACGTTTTTCAATGTTAGTGCAGTTAATGAGGCTCATTATGCTAGTTACAATGGACGTATTATCATGAAACAGGTATAATGGGTCGGACACAATAAAAAACAAAATGTCCATAAACTGAAGTTATCTGATCATATGTATATATATATAGGGTCCCAATAACCTGGTGAGTTTAATTATATATGATCATATATATATATATGGCACCTTTCGTTGTCACTGTCTTAATATAGCTGTATGTGGTTGAATGCTTACATGTGATCCCACTCATATGAGCTTAAATTGTATGTATGCGTGTATATGTTTATTGCGCCTCCAGATGAGTGTGTTATGACGTAGAGATACAGTATATCAGCGTGTGTTGCAGCTATCCTTTTTAGGAAGTGAATGCATACGTTTGATTTATGTGTCTGTCATCATAGCTAGGCGACCTGCCGTAGTTCGTCCGAAGGTTGTCTGTCCTTCGTTGATCGCAAATATTTCTCCGTATATATACTGAACCAAACAGCTAACGCACCAATACCTTTAATATCTCAATAATAAAGAAACAATACATCAGATTTCATTCAGTAACGAGACAAATATCTTGTGAATAACGACTGCAAGTTAAAAAAAATCGTTCAAATCACCTGTCTCCAACGGTGGTATTGTCTACTGATGCTTTAGCTGTTTGGTTCAGTATATATAGGCGACAGGTTGTAATGGCATCCGGCCCTAAATTTGGTTCCAGCGTAAATGGAGAGTCTACAATAGAATTTGCAGCAACTCTGCAGTTCAGGGTGAAAAGGTTATAGGCCCGTTCTCCATATTTTATCTCGATGTACATGGATGATAAGCCTGTCATGTTCATTCCTGTTAGGCGCCATATAACCTTTCATGTGTTTGTGCGCCTTAAAATCCCGATTCAGTTCAATTCAAACCAAGATGGTTCCAGAGAGACAGCATATGCAGGGCTGCCAGAATGAACATGACGTGAAACACCAGACATGGTGGAACCGGTTTCTTGTATTCCATAAATTTATAGTTTAATGTTCTTTCCGTCTCTCCGATGAAGTTAGTCATAATGGCACAGGCTATCATCATGTCCTTCGCATTTAATGTGCTAAATCGTACCACAAATGTTCTTCTTATGAGTCTTATCTTTTAATTATTGACCTTAGATATATCTACTCAAGAGACAGATAACAAAATATTATCTCTAATACAACACAACATAAATAAAACAATAACCACGTAGCTGGGATCCATTCTAAAGTATACTTATCACAAGTGTGCATCATGTTTCTGTTCTAATGGTACCGCTGTCCACGTTATGTATTGTCATATAGGACGGTAGGACGTCTTAGATTAAGTGACACTAAACAATTACCGTTGCATGCAACGGTAGGAAGTCTTAGATTAAGTGACTCTAAACAATCTCCCTTGCATGCAACGCACTAAACAATCTCCCTTGCATGCAACAGTAGGACCTCTTAGATTAAGTGACACTAAACACTCTCCATTGCATGCAACAGTAGGACGTCTTAGATTAAGAGACTCTAAACAATCTTCCTTGCATACAACGCACTAAACAATCTCCCTTGCATGCAACGGTAGGACGTCTTAGATTAAGTGACACTAAAGAATCTCCATTGCATGCAACAGTAGGACGTCTTAGATTAAGTGACACTAAAAAATCTCCCTTGTATGCAGCGATTGGGACATTCTTACGCTTACAAAATGATATATCATTCTGTTCTTGATTATTTCTTAAATGTAAAAACGACTATTTATCAAAATAAAGTGTCACACATTGTACATACATATCACTGGTAATTATTTCATATAGAACGGAGATTTGGACAAAAATATGTATCAAAGCAAGTTCGCGTATTTATTTCTGATATATTTTGCGAAAATAAACATTAAAATAAAATGAATTTCCCTGAAACCTTTCTGTTTATCTGTGCCATGTCTATTTAGGCTTAAATAAACTGTCGTTATTTACAATGTAATAATAAACTCTCATTGGCAACCACCTTTTTGATTTATCGAGTTTATTTTAAATGACATTCAAAGATGACAGAAAAACTTACATGTGATGTCTTATTTGGCCTTTTATTCATCTTAACGTTGTTTTTTGTTTCTGTGTGTGTTTGTGTTTGACTGTCGTCCTTGAATGCTACTTTTCCTGTTCGATTTTAATATCTATATTTATAGGCGTAAGGTTAATGGCAAAACATTCATAACCTTTATACACTTTTACACGGGCGGACAAAGCAGGACATGATAGCCAACCATATCTCATTATACTAACACATGGCCGACCAGTCTTAGAACTAGCATGTATGCGAAACATCAAGAAATGTGGCTACTAGTACCATTATTATGAAGTCTTTAGTATGACCAGGCCACGGATTGAACACACAACTGTCCATATGCGAGTCGGACGTTCTACGACTAGACCGCACCGAGGTAAACAGAAAATATCCTATAAAATACTACTCAAAGTTTGCTAAGCACGAAAATTTCAATTCGACATTTTATGGCGGCTGGTTTTACCAACAGCATAGGACTCAATATTAATTCCGTTTTACGATTAATGTATGTGAATTCTATTATTTTATTGTCAAAAATTGATTGTGTAATTGTGCATGTCTACCTACAAAATGCAGTTTCGTGCGATATTTGGGGTATCATTGGGATGTTGAAAAGGAGTGGTCAATCAGCTGTTAAGTCTTTAAAAATAGTTTCTGACATTAGTATCGAATATGTGATATGTGATATGTGATATGTTTACCCATTCTTGAACCAGTATGTTTCCAAGCTCTTGTCAGCTGCGCGGTTGAACTAAACGGGTGGACAAAACAACTTGCATATGGTTCCAGTTGATGAGGTTGAGCGTTATCATCCATCAGAATGAATTCATTTCCTGCGGCCCTCGAGAAGCAGTATAAATCGCATATACTCGAAAAATTATGCTATAAATATTACTAATAATATTACTGATGAAATTAAAGTAACACATAGTATTACCATATGAAAAATTAAGTGAGAAATTGAAAGCACCTTTGTCACAGGCATACCCGGGTTCCCCACCCCAGGAAAATCCGACAAACGTAGATCTTAACCCATTCTTGCCAGATTTTAGAGGAGCGATGTGAGTCTGTTCCACCCACCGTTGGTCATCATTGAATTTAATGACAAAACTATTCTGAATATTAAAATGCCATGTAGAAAAGCAAACACTTTCCGTTTGAAAGGAATGCCCCGGACAACCCTAGCTCGACGCTCATTTGTATACGCACCACCCTCCTAAATTCAAACCCCAAAAACACCCTTGATAACACAGACACTAAGTACCAGTACCGGCCATATTATGAGCTTATACACGTCGGCTTCTTAAACGAATTTAATGTGAAAATTAGTTGAAGTTTTACCATAGCACATAAATTAATTGTATGTTTGAAGGAAATAAAGAAGGCCTATACAATGGGCTTAACGAGGTTTGTAACGAGACATTTTACACAATTAATCAAGTAATTCGTCAGAAAAAAATACGACCTGTTAGTATTGAAAACGCACCTCATGCTTCATGACTCCTCTACCATCTTTCTCTTGTGTTATGACGGACAACCTCGTGGGACTATATAATAAATAAGCACCTTCTGAAGTCCTCAGGTTTCCTTGTCGTACCCTCGATGGGTTTCCCTTTGGCTGCAACTGCTTTATTCTTTCAGTCCAAATTGTGTCAGTAGAGGTGTTTCTAATTATATATATAAATATTTACAGCATATTCATGTATGTTTGCTAATTTCTCTGGATGTGGACGTTATTGCTAGAGATGTCCTTTTGATGGAATGTACTTTTATTTACACTATCTTTTGAACTTGGGCACTGTAGATCGGATAATAGCGAGGTTGGGTACAAATAAAATCGATTAGCCTACTGACCGTACCATGCCTGTAACCATGTCATCACCACTTTATGTGTTGCGTTTTGTCCTTATTGAGTTTAGGTGCTGTGGTTTCTATAGGACCATTCGTCACATTTTACCGCATCCCATTAATACAAATACCATTTATCGTATGTCATTGAACTTGTAGACAGGCTATCTTTACATTAGCTTGCATTTGCAGATTACATGTACATGCATCATCAGGGGATAAAATGAAGAAAGTGGAAATAGAAAATATGCAAGTAAGTCAAACAGGACATATAGCATTTAAGGACCACAGCCAACCACCAATACGCACAGAAACCATTTATGCAGTACCTGGCCTGGAATTCACCAACCATTCTTCATAGTATTCTTAGACTTGAGCTCAACTACTCAAATTTCGTTCACACATATTGCCATGACCTTCAAAGATAAACAAAACGTATGAAGGTGCTATTTCTTAGTCATTATCATATCTATACATAGTAGCTTGTTATGAAAGTTTATACTTCAAACTTACAGAAATATTTGAGATTGAAATTTGCATACTTGGGCTTAAGTCTGAGCATATTCTCAAGAATGGTTGGTGAATTCAAGGCCAGGGTTGCCCATCCAAGGTCGTAATCTACTTTGTTTAACTTCGTTGATCGGATGAGAACCATGTACACAAGACATCTAGATATCACTGGTTCGTGTCTCATCACACCTTTCGGATTATTCGGTGTGTCCAATGTTAAGACATTTAATTCCATAGCATTACGTGGTCCCGCCTTAATTCCATTAAGCGATGCGAAAGCTTATATTAGCAGGATTTTATTACGGATATTTCGACAATAAAACACGTTTAAAAACGTTTTTACTGAAAATGTGCGATAACCTGTTTAACATGAACTATTAAATTTTCTTATTGCACAATATGCAAACTGTTAAGCCGAAATTAAGGTTTTCTTTCATACCTCAGAAAACCCCGTTTTCGCTTCTTGGAGAAGGGGTTAGATGGGGTATGGTAGTTAATACTCGGAACACGTAATGGCCTCGCTGTTGGACAGACATATTACCGGAGATAATACGGTAACCGGAGGCTATTCGATTTGTAACCTTCCCTTCTCTCTGCGAATGAGCTCGATAACCTTGGATAATGTAGTAATGAACCATTAAAGAAATCGTTTTATTGGTGAGCGGTGAATTAGGTATTGTGTAGACCCCGAGAAGCAGTGTATCAGCGCTAATTGTCTGGACGAGTAAATACTTCTTCAATCAGACATATCATCGAAGGAAACGCGGCTATTAATTATAACACATTTGTGTTGACAGATGAAATAAAATGTTCCTACGACTGCGAGTCCTAATTTCATATGGCGTTGTCTGGGTCCCTCACATCTTCATTGTACCTCATTAAACATCTTAGCAAACTACGTTTAAATTAAAACATTCTAGCATATTGTTTGATTTGAGGGTGATTCGTTCGGATACATGTTACTCGCTTTTGTTTCTTTTTGGAAATAAAGACGATTACAAAATGACTTTATTAACGAGTGGTACAAGGTTTGGAAACAGCTGCGTGGGTATCTTTTGATTGCAATTCCCTTTGATGAGAAGGCAGAATTGTGCATGCATTTTTCTTTCCTCTGCTGACCTCACCCAGTGGAAAGCATATTGTTCTTGGAATCGGATGAACTGGTGGATGAAATGGCACGGTGGACTTGAGCGTGGGCGTGAGTGGTGTTGCATCTTATATTACCCCTCATGAACAGATTCAATAAAACCAAGTCTGCTAGTTTCTTCTTAAGTTTGTGTTTGTTGCTTCAAAGGATCTGTTTTGTTGAATCACCAGTTCTCAACTTACCTATCAATGTATTTTCTAATTGGAATACCAGTATTAAATGGTAGTTAAGACAATAAAATGTTTAAACTTTATTATAGTATAACTTAAAGTCGATGTCAATCGCGGATGTATTGCTTATATATAACACGTTAACGTGTACGATGTGGCACGACTTAAGGCATGTTTATTGTGGCAAGACATTGGACTAATTCCTGCTACATTTTAACTGGACTAAGTGAATATTGGAGAGAATAACAGTATTAAGCTACTGTGTTATTATTTGCATCACGCTCCAATTATAACTTATAGAAAGAGCTAAAACTTGACACATTAAGACAATTCATAAGAAACAGTAATTGTTATTATACGCTTGCTACCAGACTTGATTGTATGGTACTCTAATGAAATCTTGCCTTACCCTTAACGGTTTGTTCTCTTGTTGTTCTGGCTTCTGCCAAGTCAATGAGTATGTACTTTGTGAATTTCTAGGCTTCTGTTTTTTTATATTATATATATATACATGATACTGTATGTGTTTTACTTATATTGCCTAATGCTGCCTTGATTGTTAGAGATTATAATTTGGCGCGGATATATTTAGTAACACTGTCCCGTTTATTGGGATGACAATAGGGTGATGCACCATAGAACCTACACTGTCCCGTTTATTGGGATGACAATAGGGTGATGCACCATAGAACCTGGTGTTAACCCTTGTGTGTTTGTGATGTCTTATCTTGCCTTTTATTCATCTTTATAGATAGTTGTTCGTGTTGCTTCGCGTGTTTGTGGTTGACTGTCGTCCTTATATGCTACTTTGCCTGTTCGATTTTTATATCTAGTTTTGGATAACTGTAAGTGACTGTGTTATGATTTTCATCACGCTCCAATTACATATTATGAACAAGCCATAACTATAGACATGGTTGAGGGAGTTCAGAAGATACGGTACTTGTTATTCCACGCCTGTAAAGAAACGAAGTATCTCACATTTCTTCTATTCCAGAAGTATAGTCATCCTGTTTTTGAATGATTATACATGTACACGTAGAAATAAATACTATGAGTGTTATTAAAACTATACTGAACAAAAAAGGTTTAGCCCGACGCTTTAGGAACATAAGAATAAACATAGGAACATAAGAATAAACATAGGAACATTGATATAATTGTTTGAAATATTAGAAATGCTAGGTAAAGATGCGATTATCACAAAAATGTTTTTTTTTTATTATTATTTTCTCATGAGGGAAGTATCAGAACTACCTCCTATATATTAAAAACAACTTATTTCATTATACAAACATATTGCTTTGAACACATGTAATGTTTGGCACTGACAAAAATTGCCCATTCTGTCATTGTTTCAAACCCGCAGGAATGTTTTCACAAACGATTGTTATTCTCAAACTCCGTTTTCCTAAAGTACGTTCAATTGCACTAAAATGAGAACGATTTTCGGTAACGTATAAAAGTATTTTGCCAGCATATTTGCTTTATTTTTTATCGCCGAACTTGTTTACACCTGATTATTGGTCATATATTTGTCACTTTATTATTGACCCCGAACATAAACGGCTTTGTATTTTGTTTATGGAAATGACATATACATATATGATAAATATATTTTGCTTCGTATATATACATTCAAATGTACACCTGTAAACAAGTATTGAACCGCATATTTTTTTATCTTCATTCATCCAGGTTTGCATTTGTTAGGTAAATTTGCCTTTTTTTAGTTTTTGTATTTTATTTTCATCATTTGCTTTTAAAAAATATTAAAACATCAAGGAATAAATCAATAATATTTTGATAAACCACACTAGAACTTTAATAAGAACCAATCTTATGAAATGTGTCCGAGTGTGTCAGAGCAATCATATAAAACATTGTATTATGCTGCTGCTGTTCAGTTAATGAGGCTGCATGTTAACAGGAGATTCGTAGCGACTGACATCCATTTTCTAACAAGTAAGATGATCTTAAATGAGAGACTGTGAATTATTGACTACCGTCCACTTCGAAAAACCTTAAACCCACAACCTTATTAAATAACCTTTGCTTGAGAAAGAACTATATTTGGCCAGTAATACTAATAAATCGATTCAATAACGACAGTTTAGACAATTACGGTATAAAGTCTTGTAAAAGACGTATATATCTATTAAATGATATTTTTATCAGGTATGGAAATACTGTTTATAGACACAATTTTTGGCATCCATATGGGTAGTAACTATACACCCCTTGTCACAGATTTGTTATTGTATTGCTATTAAAGAGATTTCATGTTAAGTCTTTCAGCAGATATTCAGGTAGATGTCAACGAATCATTGAATAACTCATCTCGGTATATGGATGAGATATTACACATTGAAATATCTTTATTTTCTACTATGGTAAGTAATATATACCCTCAAGAACTTTAACTTAACAAAGCTAATATTTCTGATACTGTTGTTTTTCATCTCTCAGTTGAAAACGGACAAATAATAAGCACAATTTATGACAAGGGAGAATATATTAATGTTGATGGTATTAATTATATCTCCATAGACGGGGATGTTCCCAGTGCAATATATGTGTATGGTATATTTTTTCTCATCTTATTCGATTTTCTATAGCTGATAGATGAATTGACGTTATTAATATTCGTGATATTTAACTAAAAGCTACTCCATCAGTATACCGTTGAAGTAATGTAAGAACTCTTCTGCGACAAGGACTATCACAACCTGACTTCTATGGCGATGTGATTTATAAACTTCGTAAGATCCTTGATCATAATCACTTTCGTATACTCTTTACAAAACTTGTTTAAAAAAAATTAAAAGGTTATGACCCTATCATTTTGAAACGTACTGCATGTTTAGTGGTTGACCTATTTACAATTCGCCACCTTGCTTTCCTCTTTGATTGTGCGATGACCGGACAGATTGTTGACCCTATGATGATGTATATATAAATCCTTATAGGACGGTAGAGTTTGATGTTATCTTAAATCTTGATTGTCGTACCCTTAAAGGCTTGATCTCTTGTTGCTTTGGCTTATCCCAATGAGTACTTGCTTTGTGGCTCTCTAGGCCTTTCTTATATTATATATACATGGTAACTTATGTGTTTTACTTATATTGCCCAATAATGCTGCCTTGTTTGTTAGAGAATATAAATTGTCGAGGTAATCTTTATTTGCACTGTCCCGTTTAAACTGGGATGACAATAAGGTAAGAGTAAGGTTTCATGCACCATAGAACCTGGTTCAAATCCTCAGCGGCCTTTTTTTGTCACGGACCGTTCCAAGGTGGTAGTCATGTTTATGTTTGTGATGTCATATCTTGCCTTTTAATCATCATCGAAGTTGTTGTTTGCTTTGTGCGTGTCTGTGGTTGACTGTGGCTTTTGAATGCTGTATTTCCTGTTCGACTTCAATACATTTTTGCTAGGGAAAATACTAAATTTTGCCTTGTAACAATATTAAAGCGTGTTTTACTAACGGCAGTTTGGACAATTACACTATGTGGACTTGCCATGAAGTTTGTGAATCCCTTATTTTTTTATTAGGTAATATTTTCGTCAGGTATGGAACTACCGTTTATAGACAATTTTTTGATATCGCTATGGGTTCGAACTGTGCACCCCTTGTCGCAGATTTGTTTTTATATCAGATACCCAGGAAAATATTATTGAAGCCTTTAGTGACACCTCTCGATATATGGATGACAGATTAAACAATGACAACTCTTTCTTTTCTACTATGGTTAATAATATATATCCTACGGAACTTCAGCTTAACAAAGGTATATTTCTGATATTAACGCTTCTTTTCTCGATGATTGTTAATTATTCCCATTTAGATGTGGATCTAGCCCGAGCAACATCTTACGGGGTCTAGGTATTATTCGTTTCTCGAGAGCGTGTACTCGAGTTGAGGACTTTAGTATTCGTAATCCTTGTTTTTATATTGCTATGAAAGAGATTTCATGTTGAATCTTTTACCAGCTATTCAGGAAGATGTTACTGAGGCCTTTACTGACACCTCTCAGTATCTGGATGGCATATTAAACATTGACAACTCTTTCTTTTCTACTATGGTTAATAATGTGTACCATAAAGAACTTCAACTTGACAAAGCTAATATTTCTGATATTAACGCTTCTTTTCTTGATTTACGACACTCCATTGAAAATGGTGAAATAATTAGCAAAATATATGACAAGAGAGATGCTTTTAATTTTGATATTGCTAATTATCCCCATTTAGATGTGGATGTTCCCCGAGCAACTTCTTATGGGGTCTACGTGTCTCAACTTATTCGTTTTTCTAGAACTTGTACTCGAGTTGAGGACTTTAATATTCCTAACATTTGTATATCTAAAAAGCTACTCAATCAGGGTTACCTTTACCATAAACTTCGTAAAACCTTTGCAAAATATTATCATCGTAACCCTGATCTTCTTTCCAAATATAAAAGTAATTTAAGAACTCTTATGCGATAAGGACCATCACAACCTGACTTCTTTGGTGACGTTATTTACAAACTTCGTAAGATCCTTGATTTACAGTTCGCCACTATGCTTTTCTGTTTAATTGTGCGATGACCCGACAGGCTGTGGACCCTTTGCTGACGTCTACCTAAAGCCCTAAAGGACGGTGACGTTTGATATTTGTCTGCAGTATTCTCTTGTTGCTCTGGCTTCTGCCAAGTCATTGAGTACCTTCTTTATGGCTTTCTAGGCTATTGTTTTTTTTGTATTTATATATACACGAGCATCTTTGTGTTTTACTTACATTGCCTATTAATCCTGCCTTATTATTTAGAGAATAGTTCATGGCGGGGATTCCTTTATTTACACTGTCCCGCTTTATTTGGTTGACAGTAGGGTAAGTGTGAGGTTTGGTGCACCCTAGAACCTGGTATAAACCCCCTTTTTGCCACTGATCGTTCCAAGGCGGTAGCCCTATTGCCCACTCTTTTGTGATTTTTTGATTTTGTTGTCTTGTTTGGCCTTTTATTCCTCCTTAAATGTGTTCTTTGTTTCTGTGTGTGTTTGTGGTTGACTGTCATCCTTGAATCCTTGAATTCGATTTTTATATCTATATTTATATAACTAAAAAGCTACTCCATCAGGGCAAGCGTTACCATACACATCGTAAAACATTTGCAATTTTTTTTATCGTAAGCCTGATCTTCTTTCCAAATATAAAAGTAATTTAAGAACTCTTCCGCTACAAGGACTATCACATCCTGACTTCTGTGGTGATGGGTGATTTACAATCTTCGTAAGATCCTTGGTCATGATCACTTTCATACTATCTTTGTTTAACTTGTTAAAAGGTTTATCAAAATAGGTTATGACCCTATCATTTTGCAACGCACTGCATGCTTGGTGGTGGACCCATTTACAGTTCGCCAATATGCTTTCCTCTTTTAAAGGCTGTGGACCCTTTGATGACGTCTACCTTAAGTGGTGATGTTTGATGTTCGTCTGCAATCATTACTTGTCGTGTACTAAATGGGTTATTCTCTTGTTGCTCTGGCTTCTGCCAAGTCATTGGGTATCTTCTGTGTGGCATCTTTGTGTTTTACTTATATTGCCTACTAATGCTGCCTTGTTGGTTAGAGAATAGTTCATGGCGTGGATTTCTTTATTTACACTGTCCAGTTTAATTGGGATGACAGTAGGGTAAGTGTAAGTTTTGAACCCCCAGCGACCTTTTTTGCCACTGACCGTTCCAATGCGTTATCACTAGTGTCAACCCATTTTGTGTTTGTAACGTCATATGCCTTTATTATTTTTAACAATGCCATTCATGTTTGTCTTTGTGCGTGTTTTTGAGTTTTCTGTGTTCTGTGAAAGCTGCATTTTCTGTTCGATACTTGTTTTATATCCACTTCTAACAAACTAGGCAACTGTAAGAGTCGATTTTACAGAAGCCATAGAAACAGGTGAACAACCCGTCAAGGATAAAAAAGACAAACATTAAAGGAAGATATATATATATTTTTATTGATTTAAACTTTTACCGTTTCACATAATTTATAATACATAATTATAATCAAATGATGTATTATATATGTTTCTACACACTCACTAGTAATTCAATTTCCAATGCACATTACCCCTGCGAAATGGACCTCGGTCAACCATGCTTTAACCATGGTCAACCATTGTTAACCATGGTCTGTATACCTTGGTTTAACCATGGTTGACCATGGTTTGCCATTTTTGTTAAATGGAACTACCATGGTCAACCATGGTGTTAATGTAACCATGGTCGACCAAGGTGACAAACCATGGTCGACCAAGGTGACAAACTATGGTCGACCAAGGTGACAAACCATGGTCGATCAAGGTCAAACCATGGTCGACCAAGATCAAACCATGGTCGACCAAGATCAAACCATGGTCGACCAAGGTCAAACCATGGTTAAGAAAGGTCACCATGCTTATAAACCATGGTCGACCAGGGTTATAAAACATGTTCGACCAGGATATAATAACTAAGCAAAAAAACAAGATTTTCTAATCTAATACAACACATCTAATACAACACGATAACTAGCACTACTATTGCACCATCTACTTCTTGCAGTTGTAACTTTTGCACAGAAGCAATTTTAGTGGTCAATTCCGTTTTTTAAGTGAACGCCCCAGTGAAAATGTACACTCAAATTTCAGCGAAATAACAGTGAAATTTACTGAATAAATTGGGCAAATTAACAGTGAAATAACAGTGAAATCTCGGGGAAATGTCACTGGAATTTTACTGAAATTGTAGTGAAATTTCACTGAAAGAATTGGGCAAAATAAACGTGAGTTTCAGTGAAATCTTGTTGAAATTAAAGCAGTATTGGTCAATTTTAATATCAATGAAATCTCAGTGAAATTTCACCAAGAATACAACAGTTCAAGAACAGTTCACAAATATATAACATTCAGTATACATCACTTAGAAGACCTGATCATACTTGGTGAAATGATGCATATGATACTGAAATCAAATAATATCTGCAGTGCTGAACACCATTGTTCTATCAACAACAAAAAAACAAGATCAAATCCGCGAAAACATATGACAATAGGCGTTTGGTTTTAAAATACTGTTCCCACTGTCTACATTTAGAAATGTCCTCTTTCAAATACAATTATTACATGTATAAGATGCTTTGATACAATAAATAATGTAAGTATAGTCACAAAACACTTACTTTTAATCAATAAATGGTGCAAGGAAAAACTATAGTTGTTTTTAATCTCCTGTCAAAATTCAAAAGGGTGCGCATTTTATTTGCACTTTTGTCAGAATCACTTTGCATTTTATTTGCACGTTTGACACAATCACACTCCTAAACCAATCAATTTATCTTCATATAAAACTTGCTACACATATCAAGGTAGCAGTCCTGTGGTGTATTTTGATATAAAACAACAAAATTTGCCAATTATACATTCAAAAAATCTTTAAAATTGAGTTTTTTTTCCAGGCTTTAATTATCTATATATATCATTTCCCCCGGGATCCCAGCTGCATTTTCAGTAGGGTGAGTTATATGATGTACTATGTGAGCATATATCTGTCTGTCTTCTGTCTAAATGAATAAATGTGTGTAGAGAGAGAGAGAGAGAGAGAGAACGAGAGAGAGAGAGGGAGAGAGAAAGAGAGAGAGAGATGTCATTGAAATTTCAGTCAATTAATTTTAGTGAAATTTCACTACTGTAAAAATTTCACTGAAATTTAATTGTAGCATTTCACTGAAATGTCACCAACATTTTACTGAATTTGGTGTTTTTACTGAGATTTGTCAATATTTTCAAATTTCACTGAAGTTTGGTGAAATTTTGGTGAAATTTCACTGCCTTTTTCACTGGGGTACATGCTGAATGACCATGGTTGACCATGGTCAACCATTGAATGACCATGGTCAACCAAGGTCCAACAATCTTTGACCATAGTCATGTCGTTAAACCATGGTTGACCATGGTCTTTTAGCATTTCAATGTTATCAAAAGCATGGTTGACCTTTGCCAACCATTGTTCAACATTTTAATCAATAACCCAAGGATGTACTTGAACATGATTTAAGAAATAATATTTGGAATAGATTATCTTATAATAAACGCCTCTGATAACTGTTTACTTCAATTAAAAAAGTTCTTTCTTTGTTGAATACTGTAACAGTTACAACTTAAATATATTATACATAACTGTGCTTTTCAGGATTTAGGTCCATAGAGACCTAATTAAATCTGATAAAACTAAAAAAACACAAAAAAATGGAAGACCTTTTATTCAAAAGTCAGACAACGTAAATAAAGCGATTTCTCAAAAGGTTAAATCAGGCTAAATAAAGACAATTGTCTTCTATTCAAAAAATTATGCCTAAATGTGTCTCAAATAGAATCTCAAGATCATTTAACAACATTAGTTAACCAAGACATTCTAATTATGCAATACGTAAATCAAGGTTTGGTTAGACTATGACGCCAGTTTACAAACGTATATGTACGTATGCTTGTATTATACGAGTACTTGTACTTTGTGTTACCTATCGGACCGTTTCATGTTGCCTATCATATATAAAGAAATGTATACACGTTAGAGGGACCACATAAAGTATCGACTATACAATTGGCATTTGGGTTTTTGAATATATTTCATCAAATGTGTTAGAAGATTTATCAAACGAGATTATTACTCTATCATCCTGATATTCTGTGGGTGACACATTTGCAGTTTGCCACTATGCTATCCTCTTCAATGGACCCGACATATTTGGAGCCCCTTAATGACAATATAAATCATGAAACGGAAGGTAACCTTTTATGTAGGCATTCAATCGTGTCTTGGCGTGCCCGTAACGGTGTATTCTCTTGTTAATCTGGTTTCTGCCAAGTCGTAAAATCACAAACAAATACATACACGAGTGTTATTGTTTATTTATATCTTGTTGTTTACAAACATGTTATTCAATCGTTAAAACAATAAGCATAATTATCATATGTATACGCATTTGTGGCCTGCAATATGCACAAAACTACCCTACAATAACCTCTTCTTAAATCAGCCGTATCATAAATGTGGTCCAATAGGCCAATTTTAAGTCACCTGACCGTTATTGCCCCGGTCACACTCCCGTTAAGATTATTGGCGACTATATAGAATATTTTTTGTTTTAACCTTTTTGATTACTATACATGTGACGTCAATGACATGACGTAATCAAAGTGACGTCAGCTAACGTAAGTGACGTAACTTAAATAAGCGTTAACATGAATCGCGGCTAGAGGACGTTAGAGTCATTGGCTAACAGGTTATTGGTTGTTGGACTTATATGGACTAAGTTTTGAGGGGAGGCCTCGTGAAGTAACACAGAAGCTATTTGTCAACAAAATTAGGGATGTAAATACAGTATTAAAACAGACAAATTTCGACTGTTGAAACCAGAGTAGATATAATGACACGGAAGTACACGGAAGTTCAACAAATCTGAGTACATGCCAGACTCGATAAGTCTATGCAGGTCAGCATAATTTTCAGCATTCAAGGGACGTACTGACAGTTAAAAGAATAGCTCTGAAACAGCAAAGAATTAGAGAAAATACTCTAAGAAACAATAATATTAAAGTTAAAACGATTTTGTTTTGTTCGTCCATTGGTTTTTAGTTATTTTTATTTGATGAAATACTGGAAGAGTTTAATATCCGTTGATAGATGAAAAGGAGTTAAAATCCCAAAGAAAACGATAACAAGATTAAAGCATGGGTGATGCGTTATTATCCGTCATACCATCGGCACTCGACCAATATCGGCCCTTAGGCTAAATCCTTCGGGCCGATATTGGGGTCTCAGGCCGATATTATATAATAGCGCATCACCCATGTATTAATCTCTAATTATTTACATATTACACATAAGTATAAGAGACAGAACACAAGTTACTGATTCATCAAAAGTTCATAATTATTTGTGCATCTGTGTTCATAATTCAACAACATATAACATATTAAACAAAACACATTATATTTTAATAATTTTGTCCAGGCAATCAACTTTCATATCGACATTTTAACTTTATAAGACCCATAAGTATTCAAGTAAAGGTCAATAAAAGTAAAGCATTGCAGAATAAGAGTTATGAATTGAATTGAATTAGATTTTACAGCGCACCAACACATGAATGGTTATGAACCTGCCAGGCTCATCATCCATTTACATCAAGACAAAATATGGAGAATGGGCATAGAACCTTCTAACCTGCAAAACTGCAGAGATTACAAATTCTATTGTAGAAACTCTGCTTACGAAAGAGCGAATTTTCCATATTTGCATACGCGACGTCATGATGAAGACCTCGAATGAGCAGGATAAAACGGAAAGAATGAACTCGAAGTGGGTGGTGGTAGTGGTGGTGGTAGTGGTGGTGGTAGTGGGGGTGTTCCTACCATTCTCTGGGCGCCCAGAAATATCTTTAATAGACTTAAAATTCCTTAAAACTTCATTCATTTATTTAAATTTTTAATTAATAAATTGCTTTACCAACTCAGATTCGATATAATATGTGGCCAAGAAAATTCAAAAATATTTTCTGGATAGAAAACGTCTAATTCCTTAATATGAAAAAGCATCTTCTATGAACGGTGAAAACCAGAATAGGATTTAATTTTAACATAAAAATACAAGCAACAAAAGTATGAAAGGGGAAATGTTTCACGCAATTAGACAGATGGCGGCTATGTTTAGAGTTCTCAGTCTACAGTCTGTATGCATATTGAGTATTTATGACATATTGAGTATTTATGAAGTAAGTGCAGTCCGGAATGATATAAAGTTGTCCGAATAGAGACCAGAACATGCACTAAATGTCTTGAAATGTATACTAGCTTCCTATGATATCAAGGGATCTATGGTATCACGGTATTGTCGAATCTATAAAACAGTATGCATGTCTGCTAAAGTATGTTAATATTGTATAGATGTGATGACTTTAGGTATATATAATAAACTAATTGAAAAAAAAAAGTTTATCATAAATAAAACGATATTTCAAAATAATGCAAAAATGTTGATAATTTCCTTGCGATTTTTAAAATTCATCACCCTTAGTCTACATAAATGCAGTTTCCATTACCTTAAAGGTTATACAATTCATTACATTTTAGTCTGATGAGTCCGTTATAAATTAATGTTTCTAGAAATGGTTTCTCATTGAATCTTATACCAGTAACTAACAAATACAATATACACAATATGTGCATACCTTGATACCATAGACATTTTAAAATAATAAGCTCAATGAGGGTACCCTTCTTTTCAAATCTAATTCTTACATATTTACGTAAAACTGATTACAATTTGTATCATAACAATTTAGTAAAAGGGTCACAGAAGCATGTGAGTTTCATTTCTCGTTCAATATTGTTTACAGTTTATATTTTCGTCAAACCATTTAAGTACCTTGATACAATAGAACACCATGCTATACCAGGATCAATCTCATTAAAATCAGACCCTTTATCACGCTTCGATACTCTACACTACAAAGGCCTATATCAGATAGTATCAAAGAGTAATTAGGATCTGATTTAATGAGATTAAAATCAGACCCTTTATCACGCTACGATACTCTACACTACTAATTAGTATCTGATTTTAATGAGATTGTACCAGGATAAATGTGCAATGCTATCAACATAGGAGAAATAAACAAACATGACAAAAATGGTCCTACAGATATAACAGCACCCAAATGAAATGGAACTGTAGCACAAACAATGAGCAAATAAACTATACAATAAAACGAACAATACTCAACACGAAGAGTGGTGAAGACAGGGTTACCTCTTCTTAAACACTATTAATTTATCAAATAGGAATTCATTTATTTGACAGATTGTTTTCATGTATTCTTACTACATATTGGCATCACCATCATACTTGTGTGAACTGACGGACGGGATATTATGCAATGAAGACCAATATTAAACTTGTGAAGTGACATGTATCACTCATTGTATACATGTTATGTTGATGTGCTATATTTGCTATAATGTTTTATAATGTATCTTCCTCTTGTAAATGATTATTTTATGTTAACATATAAAGGAACTAGACGTTCGTTTAGTTTCAGATTATGCATATACATATGCATTACAAAGGTATAAAAGTATGTGCAGTGTACCAGATGATTTAATATATTATAGATTTTATAAGAGGAAATAATATAATCTAAACATCAGATGCAGTAAAGCACAGTTTAAGAATAATATGAGTATGTATGTGTGTGGGGGATGGGGGAGGGGGAGGGGGTAGTGGGGTGGTGGGACGGAGCTGGGGTTAATGAGAGGCGTCCGAATGCAATATCCTTATTTATTGGATACGCATTTACAAGCTCACTTTCAATGCAAAAAGAAACGTTAATATTGGCTCATAAAATCATCATATTGGGTGTGTAATGTAAACTCGTTCGTGATTGGTCAATTTTCAGTTCATGTCAAAGAACGTATGGCACGTGATATTAACAATGTTGATTTCGTTGTAAAAAAATCCCACGATGTAATGATAATATGTTTTCTTTTCCAATATATGTTTTTGCTGAAAATTGAATGTTACAACCTATTTTATTGCTATAATTGAAAGAATGCGTAAGCATTAAAAAGGTTATTTTAGTCGCGTTATTTTAGTCGCGTTATTGTTACATAAAGTCGCGCAATATTAATACGCGAAAGAACTCATGCATAGTACCCAATAAAAATCTAATAACCTATAAATACAGGTCAGTATAAGATATTGACGTCTGTCTGTAGATTAGCACTATATCAATCCCTCTCACTGTTAATAACAATGACATTGAACTGTGTACGAACAAAATTACGTAAATTACACAAATGTATGCCATTAACAACCTTAACGATGTTGCGTTGTAAACCTTCGCCTCGCCTGTGGGTTCGTTTACCACTGGGTACTTGCAAGTGAGGAAGTGCCGATTCTTACGGATGGCGTGGGGTGTACAGTATTGGTTGCACCCAGGAAAAGTCGGTGATCTTCCTCCACTACCAAATAAATCGACCGTCGTATATAACCTTACATGTGTTACACCGACGAAACTAAGTGGAACCACGGACGATTGAACCGGGGCTTCCGGTCACAAATCCGCCGCGCTACCGACTGCGCCACGCCAGAGGTGAAAAATAAGTGCTATGATATATTAATTCAATGTCAGCCTAAAATCGAGCTGAGTTGAATTGGGGTTTTATGGCGCACTAACACAACACGGTTATATGGCGAATATCGGATAATAAAAATTGAAATGACAACTTGTCTTCATTTATTTTGCCTTATTACTTGATACAATATTTAGAGATTAATACATAGCATTATTGTCCGTCATATCGGCCCTCGACCCAAATATCAGCCCGAAGGCTTTAGTCAAAATGCCGATATGACGGGCAATAACGCATCACCCATGTTTTATTGTTTTTTTTATCATATATATACGCATTTCCAGTGGGATTTTATCTTCTTTTTTTTATATCAACGGATATTGAACTCTTACCGTATTTCATTAAATAAATGTAATAATAATATCCAAAAAATGGACGAATAAAACACAGTTTTAATTTTATTGTTTGTAGAGTTTCTTTCTCTCATTCCTTGTTATTTCAGAACAGTTTGTTTTGGTTTTCAGTACGTCCCTTGAATGGTCGGAGTGCCGATATTGGTCGGGGACCGGTATTACGCGGGCAATAACGCATCACTCATGTTTTAATCTTTTTATCATCTATATTGGAATTTTTTACAGTGGGAGATTTTCTCTTTTTTATATCAACTGATATTAAACTCTTACAACACACAGTTTTAATTTTATGGTTTGTAGATTGTTTTCTGTCATTCCTTGCTGTTTCAGAGCTGTTCTTTTGGTTTTCAGTACGTCCCTTGAATGCTGAACAGCCTTATCTAAAGGAGTATGATGCTCATCGGCCTACGTACTCTCGAATAAGGATCGACTCATGCTAGTCTGCACTGACAAGTGCTATTATATCGTCCAACTGTTTCTTAATTTATTTCGCCTCACATATCGAGCGAAGCCACTCCGTGAACAATTTAGATAGTAGATTTTGTCCGTTTTACTGTATTTACATTCCTCATTTTGTTGACAAATAGCTTTTGTGTTACTTCACTATGCCTCCCCTAAACAATTAGTCCATCTAAGTCCATCTAAGTTCAATAACAAAAACGTGTTAGCCACTGACGCTAATGTTCTCTAGGCGGGATCTATTTTAACGCAATAAGTGACGTCACTTACGTTGGCCTACGTCTCTTCGGTTACATCATGATATTGACGGCTTTAACGTCAAATGTATAGTCTCAAAAAGGGTAAATCTAAAGCAATTCTATACAGTCCCCAATAATCGTAATGGTCATGTGATCGGGCCAATAACAGTCAGGTGACGGGACCAATAACGGTCTGGTGACTTAAATGTGGCGTCTTAGACCGCATTATGATACGGCTTATTTCAGAAGAGGTTTTTATAGGGTTATTTTGTGCATATTGCTGACCAAAATGCGTAACATATATGATTAACTGAACTATTGGTCATATATAAAAATCTTGAGAATTTTCTAACTAGAAAATTGAATCCTAGTTTTCGAAAACTGGTGAGGTATTTTAAGAGTTATTGCCTTTAAAAGATATCAGTTTGCTGAGTCCCCGCAACATCGGTATAACAATACATGGAAACAACTAAAATAAGAAACAAAACATAGTTGAATGAAACGGTCATGGCATTAACAAGTTAGAGTCAGTTCATAGTAGCAATGTGAGCATGTTGAGCCTATCTGTTAGCATTCTTTGCTTTTTTGTGCTCCAAATGCTGATTGCAAGGCATATAAATACAACTGAAAATACAAATACATCATTTCGTCATGAGTAACATATTTTTATTCAATCTCGATGTGAGAAACTCAAATATTGAGTTTTCATACTTGTCAGTGAAATACAATTATAGTTCCCTTGAAACCAAGAAATACCCTTTTCTAGATTATATTTTACTTACGATATGCACATATTCAAAGTGAAATTTTAAAGGGACAAGCGGCAATCTTGAAGTATGTATCAAGCGTTAAAGGAACACCCGATACATTTGCAGTATTTATCAAGCATTAACATTAGTACCTAGAAATGTTAAGCATGTATTATTTTGAATTTAATCTTGCTTGTATATAAATGCCATCTAACACAAATGTATGTTTATATAGTATGTAAACATGTCCATTGGCCATATTTGGCTTAAAACTATATACAAATATAATTAAATAGAAAGTATGATAAAAATGTATAGTTGTTTAATTTGTCTTTCAATTTTTTCCTTTATTATTCTACAAAAGTTTTAAATATTTTATTGAGGCACTATCAACAATAAATAATGTGCCAAAAAGCTATTAAAAACATTATTAATAATGATTTTATTTTCAAATATGTCAGTTCTGTAGAAAGACTACAGAGAAGCCGCGAACTTTTAAACAATCCAGTTTGTCTGTGTCCCTTATAAAATCGCGTGGGTTTTTGTTTACTGACGTCTGATTTAGTGTTGAGTGCCACTCTGACACGCCATGATTTCCTAGAACTAATACATGTTGACAGCATATCCTCCCATTAAAGTTACGCTATGTTAGTATTTAGAAAATGCAATTTTCTCAAATGAAACCATTTCCTTAACAGTATTTGAAACATAGAGCGTTTGGTTGTCATTATATGCTGATGTATCTATGACGTTTCCGAAAGAGTTGTTGTATATACAAATTATTATGTAGAACTTATATCAAGCGCTATAATATGTCTCTAACATAGTGTTTAGTACTGCATACTCAGCACAAGCCACTGCTAGAGTATATTGATGTTTCATCTATACTACCCGTTAAAGACACAATTTCAATTATGTTACATTCCCATTGCAGACGTACTTAATATCATTAATACAAAGTCTGCAATTACACCCTGCTTTACTGAGTTAAGCGCTTAATAACTAAAAATGAGAAAAATGGTCCTATAGAAATCACAGCACCCAATCGCAATGACACGGTAGATCTGCATTGCACCACAAACAAAGAGCAAATTAACTATACATTGAAAAAGATAATACACAACATAAAGACTGGTGAAGACAGGGTTACCGAATTGGAATGGTATGTAGGAATTAAGGCCTACTGTTAGCTTAAATCGATTTAAAACCTTATATCTGTAATAGTTTATATAATTGAACATGACATGGAATGCATCTGCTTAGCCTTGTGTCGTTTTTCCTTTGAGTGTAAACAAGTAATACAAGCATCAACTGTTTAACACTTATAAATAAAACAAAAGTACATGCAACTGAAGAACTCTATTTACATCAAAAACAATAGTTATATCTGATGTAAATTATGAATGTTCTATGCTTCAGTCACTGCCCATTAGGCAACAGGTTTTAGCACCTGTTATTACTGTGGGTTGTTCTGGCTTAAACGTCATTGCCGATTTCATAATATGCGCTATCAATTTAAAGAGGTCAGACCAGGCTTGCTCCAGTTCCGGAGTCCACTTGTCCCCAATGACCGGTTGTATTGCCCAAATAAACTGCGGTCCGATCAACTGAAATTTAAAGACATATTCAAATAAAACTTACCAGGATATACAGGTTAATATTCACGTATATTTCGCAAATAAACTGGACTCCAATCGACTGAAATATATATACAAAAAAGATTTACGAGGATCGTGCAAATGAACTGCGGTTCAGACGGAGTACACAGATTAAATTTTCGGTAAACTGTGATCAACTGAAATGTAAAAAAAATAAAAATAAGCGTATTGCCCAAATAACCTTCGGTACAAGCGGAATACACAAACTGAACTGTGCCTGCACTACTCGTATAAACTGCGGTCCAACCAGCTAAAATATAAACATATACCCTGCTTTTTTCATTGTAGTTGTCCTATCAACTGGAATATAAACATATAGCCTGCATTGTTCATTGCTGTGGTCCTATCAACTGATATATAAACATATAGCCTGCATTGTTCATTGTTGTTGTCCTATCGACTGGAATATAAATATATAGCCTGCATTGTTCATTGCTGTGGTCCTATCAACTGAAATATAAACATACAGCCTGCATTGTTCATTGCTGTGGTCCTATCAACTGAAATATAAACATACAGCCTGCATTGTTCATTGTTGTTGTCCTATCAACTGGAATATAAACATATAGCCTGCATTGTTCATTACTGTTGTCCTATCAACTGAAATATAAACATACAGCCTGCATTGTTCATTGTTATTGCCCTATCAACTGGAATATAAACATATAGCCTGCATTGTTCATTGCTGTGGTCCTATCATTTGGAATATAAACATATAGCCTGCATTGTTCATTGTTGTTGTCCTATCAACTGAAATATAAACACATAGTCTGCATTGTTCATTGCTGTGGTCCTATCAACTGAAATATAAACATATAGCCTGCATTGTGCAGTGCTGTTGTCCTATCAACTGGAATATAAACATACAGCCTGCATCGTTCATTGTTGTTGTCCTATCAACTGGAACATAAACATATATAGCCTGCATTGTTCATTGCTGTGGTCCTATCAACTGAAATATAAGCATATAACCTGCATTGTTCATTGTTGTTGTCCTATCAACTGGAATATAAACATATAGCCTTCATTGTTCATTACTGTTGTACTATCAACTGAAATATAAACACACAGTCTGCATTGTTCATTGTTGTTGTCCTATCAACTGGAATATAAACATTTAGCCTACATTGTTAATTGTTGTTGTCCTATCAACTGAAATATAAACATACAGCCTGCATTGTTCATTGTTATTGCCCTATCAACTGGAATATAAACATATATCCTGCATTGTTCATTGCTGTGGTCCTATCATTTGGAATATAAACATATAGCCTGCATTGTTCATTGTTGTTGTCCTATCAACTGAAATATAAACACATAGTCTGCATTGTTCATTGCTGTGGTCCTATCAACTGAAATATAAACATATAGCCTGCATTGTGCAGTGCTGTTGTCCTATCAACTGGAATATAAACATACAGCCTGCATCGTTCATTGTTGTTGTCCTATCAACTGGAACATAAACATATATAGCCTGCATTGTTCATTGCTGTGGTCCTATCAACTGAAATATAAGCATATAACCTGCATTGTTCATTGTTGTTGTCCTATCAACTGGAATATAAACATATAGCCTTCATTGTTCATTACTGTTGTACTATCAACTGAAATATAAACACACAGTCTGCATTGTTCATTGTTGTTGTCCTATCAACTGGAATATAAACATTTAGCCTACATTGTTAATTGTTGTTGTCCTATCAACTGGAATATAAACATATATCCTTCATTGTTCATTACTGTTGTACTATCAACTGACATATAAACATATAGCCTGCATTGTTCATTGTTGTTGTCCTATCAACTGGAATATAAACATATAGCCTGCAATGTTAATTACTATGGTCCTATCAACTGGAACACACATAAACTCTCATACATAAATATCTATGTATTTCCACGAATATTGCTCTCCGATAAACTGATATAATTTAATCTGCAATCTAACTAAAAGAAAACAGATTTATAATAGTGTCACGATGCTTTGTTAAAGAAACTAGAGTACCATCCACACGGGAATTATTATAGTAAACTGTTTGACATGATAGGTTGATTACAAATCCCCATGATATCGATCAGGCGTCAGAGAAACAACATAAATAATAAATATCATCCACAACCCGGACATTATATTTTGACTAATAGCAAACAAAAGATATTAAAATACAATAAATCGCTTGTATTGACGTACACTACTATATATACCATCTTAATATGATTCCATTTATGATTCCATTTACGTAAATCGTAAATATAAAAAATGTTCCAATTTCCACAAGCACAAAAACATCTTTAGCATTTTAGCCCATTTTAACAAACACATAAGAACACATTCAATAAAACCATGTAATTGGTTATGTTTGTTACTTCCAAAAGACCTCTAAAGGCGTAGCTGTATTTATTACCATATATACAAACTTCATATGTTTCAATAGGTTTAATTCATACCATGTTCATGTAAAATGTTAAACGAGCATTCCTGAAAACTGTTTTATATAATATAAAATCTTACAAACGTTTTTTGTCATATATGGTATAATGTGTTAGAAGCACGTTCTGTATACATTGCTCACGAATTAGAAACTGATAACAACCATTTTGACCTATACTTCGCGGTTGTTGAGGTCGGTATTTATTCTTGTTACGCTCCCTAAATTTTCTGGGGAGCATATAGTCCGTCTTTCCTTCCGTCCCACTTTTGTCCGGAGCATAACTTCAAAACTACTGATGGGATTGCAATGAAACTTCAAACAATGTTAAGAGGGCGGTAGGAGGAATAGCAGAGTGCAAGAACCGTAACTCCGTCTTCATTCAAATAAGAGTCATTGCCCTTTGTAATTGTATACTTATAATTCTTGTCTGGAGCATAATTCAAAAACGGCTAATGTGACTGAAATGAAAGTTCACACAATGATAAAAAGGCAGTAAGAAGAAGTGCAGAGCATAACAACCATAACTCATTCTTCTTTCAAAATAGAGTTATTGCTACTTGTCATCTTATACCTACAATTATTGCCTGGAGCATAACTCAAAAACCACTCATGGGACTTTAACGAAACTTCATTCAGTGATAAAGGACAATGAAAGGAAGTGTAGAGCACAAAACCATAACTCTATCTTAATTCCAAATAGAAGTATTGCCCTTGGAATGTTATACTTATAATTCATATCCGTAGCATAACTCAGACTACTAATGAGTCTGTAATGAAACTTCACACAATGATAAAGGGCAATGAGAGAAAGTGAGGAGATCTACACCCAACTTTATTGAGTTATTGCCCTTTGTAATTTTAAACTTGTAATTCTTGTCCAAGGGATAAGTCAAAAACTACTAATGGAACTGCAAAATGAAAACTGCTGGGTGATACTAGGCCATATGATAAGTAGGGGATATATTTCGGGGAGCATCCATCGGTTCTACCGAGTTTCTTGTTTTGTTGAGTTTTCTTTATAGTTGGCATCCATTCATACATACATTTTAGGATTAAACGTGTTATGACATTGCTTAAGAAATAGAAAGTGTTGTATTTACTGACACTATTTCCCTTTCGTTTTTTCTTTTTGTGTATTCTTGATGTTATCTTGATTCTTTAAAAGTGCTATTCATCTAATTCGATACCCGGGGTCCTTATTGCAATATGCTTAAGTATATCTATCTTTATCACTTTTCGTGTTGTCCTGTTCATTAAATAGTGTATGTGCCCATTTGATTAGTTTGTGGTATAGTGCTACAATGCCATTGCGTTTAGCAGCATCATGTTTTCTCATTAGTGTCAAGTTACAACAACAGTATTTATTCTCAAAACAACTGAAACAATATAAATATTCCACCATTTACCCTTGATTTAGTTTCTGACACCAAAAGTATGTTGTTTCAACTATAATGTTAAGACGTGTGTATATGATATGACTGGTACTAATTCGTGAAATAAATACACATGGACAGGTTATGTTTGCCATATGAGCATTAATGTTACATTTTAAAATCAGAGAATTGTTTGACAGTTAAGGATAAACACACTTAATATATTTAAAAGTACACCCCGCTAATATCAGTGTTCTCTATCCTAATAATTGAGTTCTACACAAATAATACAGCGTCGATTCCATTTAATGGGGACAAATCAATATTGGATCGTCACGGCAGATCTGTACTTCTGTACGTATTGGCAATACTTACACTAGCTTCGTTAAGTGCAAACTGTTTCCTGTTTTACGAAACATAATTGTATTTAGATATTGGTCTTTTAGTTTAATCGTGTCCAATCAGTAGAATGGCTCTAAAACCGGTGTGAGCGGGTATGACACGTGTTAAATCTTACATTTCCTCTAAAGAACGGCTTTAACTAATATGCTACTTTCTCACCTTGTATTGATGTGTTCTTGCCCCTAGAGGTTTATTTTTCAGCCTTAGAGTATCTTAACTGGTAATTGTCAAAATATGAATTCGCCATTTCGTAGTATGAGACAATTAGTGCTATGTTCAAACGGTGTATAGTATGATCAACGTTTGCTCTCTTTCACAACCCTAGCGCAACCGCAGTTTTGTCAGCATTTACACCATAACCCAGTGATGTACAGCCATACCAGCATTGTACACACCTCTTACTAGAGGCAATCTACAGCCCACACCAGCAATGTACACACCTCTTACTAGAGGCAAAGTAAAACCCACGCCAGCAGTGTACACCTGTGCTCTTAAAAGCAATTCTCTTGGGGTCAGCATAGCAAAACACTATGGCAGTCAGCATAACAAAATACTCTGGGGGTCAGCATAAAAAATACTTTATGACAAAACTTCAAGAAAGATTACAAGGAAATAGTACCGGAACAAACGAATAAACAAAGCTCTAACGGTATGTCATTCATTAACGTAACAACAAAACATGGACATGATATACTACCGTTTTGTACCACGATTGTAATGCCATGTCGTTATAGAGGAGATAGTTTAACATTGATACCCTAATTACACGTCTCAATTTACGACTTTCAATAAAGGACAATTTTTCGGATTCATTTATCGTTAGTATTAGCAATGACTTTCTTATTACTCGTTGCAAGTCATATTAAGCATTTTACTGCTTTATATGTCCTCTCCCAGACTTTCAAATTGTTTGGCGTGAGGAGCCATTTGTATCTCTTATTAGCAATATAATAATGGCTTTGCCATTAATGTTTGACTTCTATACTTATTTTAATTGTCAAATCCGATGAATAGGTATTTTTCTCTTGTTCAGTTTTATTGTAATGAACGTGAACCTTGCGCACTTGTAACATCTATATGAACCATCCCATTTTCAGTATTTATTCGGTTACGAGATACCTCATGTCAAATTAATTGTCGTGTCACCGATTTGACAGCCAAGATTAGGCTTTTCTCGCGGTTTCGTTTCTGCCATGTTGAGAGATACGGTTATGATGCTATATTATTTACTAACAACGCTATAACAGTTTCCGTGTTTACCTTTCTTACGCTTCCCTTTTTTGTTAATACGGCGTTCTTTATATATCGGACTAGAAACATCAAAATTATGGCACTTAAAAGTGTTAAAACTGATAACCTGATTAACCTTCACTCGATTTAAAAGCAAATGTGATCAAATGTTTAATATCACGATACAAGTTATGATAAATGTGAACACCAGTCATATATAAACCCATCCTGACTCCCGCCTATCCCTCTCCATGATACTAGTTATGATAAATGTGAACACCAGTCATATATAAACCCATCCTGACTCCAGCCTCTCCCTCTCCATGATACAAGTTATGATTAGTGTGAACACCAGTCATAAATAAAACCCATCCTGACTCCCGCCTCTCCCTCTCCCTCTCCATGATACAAGTTATGATTAGTGTGAACACCAGTCATATATAAACCCATCCTGACTCCAGCCTCTCCCTCTACATGATACAAGTTATGATTAGTGTGAACACCAGTCATATATAAAACCCATCCTCACTCCCGCCTCTCTCTCTCCATCTACATGATACAAGTTATGATTAGTGTGAACACCAGTCATATATAAACCCATCCTGGCTCCAGCCTCTCCCTCTCCATGATACAAGTTATGATTAGAGTGAACTACAATCATATATAAACCCATCTTGACTCTCGCCTCTCCCTCTCCCTCTCCATGATACAAGTTATGATAAATGTGAACACCAGTCATATATAAGCCCATCCTGACTCCAGCCTCTCTCTCTCCATGATACAAGTTATGATTAGTGTGAACACCAGTCATATATAAAACCCATCCTGACTCCCGCCTGTCCCTCTCCCTCTCCATGATACAAGTTATGATTAGTGTGAACACCAGTCATATAAAAAAACCATCCTGACTCCCGCCTCTCCCTCTCCCTCTCCATGTTACAAGTTATGATAAATGTGAACACCAGTCATATATTAAACCCATCCTAACTCCCGCCTCTCCCTCTCCATGATATAAGTTATGATTAATGTGAACACCAGTCATATATAAAACCCATCCTGACTCCAGCCTCTCCCTCTCCATGTTTTTAAAACGATATTTTAATTTAATATTCCTCAGTCAAAGAAGACATCGTTGACCTATTACAGTGTTATGACCCTTGCATTATTTAAAATGCTATAATATTCTTTGTTTTTAATCCGATCTTTATTAAAATTCATACTGTTTATATCAATAACAGGTTAAACAACTTCAATAACCATCCACATTTGAGCAGAAACAGCATTTGATTGAATAAAAAGAGCTATTGTTTGCTTTAGTTATACTCTTGTTCATTCATTGTTCATCTTTACCAGACTCGGTCCATCATGATTCTGCAAATAACAACTGATGGTAGAAATGATGGAGAATTAAAATTACTACCTTCCGGACGTTTGTACCGTCTAACTGACTGACAAATTGCAACGTATGCAATTTGTGAATTAGATTATATTCATGTATAAGTGCCCCAGGAAACGAAGCGGAAATAGAGCTGACATTAAGCTAAGTTCTATGTGGATTCAGGCTCAGTATGACATTTGGTAAGTTCTTCTCACACAGATCACTGTTAAATGATTTCCACTGAAACAGAACTGTATTCACCGTACATTGACTACAAAACAAACCACATCTTTGAGGACACGCGATTTCAGTGTTTGAAATAGTTTCATACAATCTGGATCACTGTCAATGGATTCGTTAATCAATATATTTTTAATTGCATTCTATTATGTACTTATTGCCATACATCCGATGAATAACAATGTATTATATACATATACATTATTAAATAGTATTTCCCTTCGTATTTAATTTTAATACAAAAGTGTTTATTTAAGAATTTTTTTGGGCACATAACTGCAAACCGTTTATCAAAACTCTATCCAGGTGTTCAGGTCATATAATAACGTGTATGTGCCGATTAAAAGTATATGCTTTTTGAATGGGTTCTTAAAATACTTTGAAAATAGATGACATTGCTAAATTGTGTGTTGTGTATGGATTATTTACAAGAAATGGATAGTGACCGAGCCGTCCTTATTTTTGGTCTTATTGCAGAACTGTCACATCTATTGTCACATATCGTTACTGAACAATTCTTTTGTCGATTAGTAAAACACATTTACGAAATTGATGTTATTCCCCAGTACCACAAAATAAAAGGCAAGGGTCTATAGGAAAAAATGTTTTAGTGGGGATGTATCCATGGCAATAAATATATTAATGAAAACGAAATTGAAAAGTTCAAAGAACTGGCATAGACAATGGCCGTGGATCAGTTTCTTAAGTATGCTATTGTTACGCCCGTTATAAATATATCAAAATATATGGGATATAATACAATGCCATACATCGAATATATGACACAATTGTATAATAGGATGCATTAAAAATATAGGCATTGTGTAGCAAACATTTGCTTTTGTTGTACTTTGAAATAATTATTGAAATTATGAGTTATCGAGCTGAAATAGGTAGCAAAAGCAATAACTTCAAAATGAATGCGTCAATATTGTTTATTTTCTAACGAGGGCTGGCGTGGCGCAGTCGGTAGCGCTGCGGATTTGTAACCGGAGGCCCCGGGTTCAATCTTCCGTGGTGCCACTGAATTTCGTCGGCAAGACACTTTCCCTTAGCCTCGTCCGTCGGATGGGGACGTAAACCGGGCGGTCCCGTGTATCGGTCTATCCTCAGGAGCACGTTAAAGAACCATAGGAATCTATTCGACAATAAGAGTAGGGCACGGTTCCCAGATTCCTATGTATCCGTCCCCTCTCTCTGGGGCGGCTCTATATAACCTATACTGTGTTGATGAGCCGTTAAACAACATTCAATTCAATTATTTTCTAACCTGGTCAAGGTTTTATTGATATAATCTTGCAAATGAAAATCGATACAAATTAGAAATCTTTATTTTCAAAGTAGTTGGACAACATGAAACTGCTTTTTTCATTAAGTAAAAAGGGGCCTTAATTTTGTTAAAATAAAAGCAAAGATTGAAGTAACGTGGCTCTTTGTGGTGGTCGTATAATGAATAATGCTTGCGTCGTGAAGTTTCAATCCATTATGCAGATTGCGAGATCCAAGCTTATATGCAAACGTTAACCAAGGTTAAAAACTTTAACCAAGTGTTTCTAAGTATTAAAGGGGCCATTATTTTGTTAAAATTAAGGCAACATTTATAGAACTGTGTGGTGTTGTCTTATCATGCAGAATGAATGTGTGAAGTTTCAATCCATTCCTCCATTGTAAATAATTTGTGAGATGCAACATTACATAATAACTTAGATGTATACACAATTAAACCAAGCTTACAAACAATGTACAAACATTAACCAAGTTTTCGAAGCATAAAATGGGTCATACTGTTGTTTAAAAAAAGCAAGAGTTACAGAACCTGGCTTTGTGGTGTTGTCTTATGATGCATACTGCATATGTGAAGTTGCTATACATTAAGTAAATTAGTTTGTGAGATACAAGCTTACATGCAACATTTAACCAAGATTACAAACTTAAACCAAGCTTACATACAATGTACAAACTTTAACCAAGCTTTCGAAGTATAAAAGGAGCCAGACTTTTGTTAAAATAAAATCAAGAGCTATAGGAACTGGATTTGAGGTGATTTCTAACGATGCCAAATGCATATGTGGTTTCAATTCATTATGTTAGTAATTTGCGAGTTACAAGGATTCATACAAACTTTAACTCGGATGCAGACATCACTGACATCGATCAAGTGATGGCAATAGTTATTTTTGTCATTCGAAAAAGTTGAAATTACTACATTATAAATAAAACCGAATCAACACTAAACTTTCTCGTTATATATTCGTGGATTTATGGGTATGATGCAATGACAATGCATATTTGCACTTTTTCCATTCCAATACTTGCGGTTTCATTCAGTTTCACTTACACCTTCATTAATTTAATGCTCCGTAAAGAATCCCGGACATAAAGATATCGGAAATATTACCGCATGCTACACGTCAATAGACTGATCTACGAAAACGTCATTTTAATAATAGTGCGATAAAAATAAAACTGAAAACATGTTGAACTGCGGACTAATTGCATCAGAAAATGTTTTGCAGCATATGAAAGCCTAGACATTTAGCTTTAACATACTGAAAATTAGACAAAATTGGACAACTCCTTCACTTAAGTTTTTACTAGTTTTATCAAATATTGTGATACGATATTGATAATATATTAAAATAAATGATTTAAAGAAGTGAATGTGCATGAATTAACTGTTACACAAGTTGATTTGTTGTGTTCTGCGTATAAACAATGATTACTCTGAAAATAACGTATAAAAGACGGAGCCTTCATTTTAATTAACATTTGACTTTATGCAGATTATTTTGTATAATAAACGACATACTATGATATAGAAACCTATAAAATATTACGTGAACAGTACAGTACAATAAACGCATATATATAAGAAAAAAGCATTTGTAATCTATCATCTATAAAATCTAATTTGGGCGCCGTGTATTAAACGACCAAATTGGATGCAATCCTTTTGGGCGGAACAACTAGTAGCGCCACAAAGTGGACGCGTCTTTTTACTGAATCGAGTATACTGCTTCACTGAGCATGTCCCGTTTCACTTTATATTTAAACGCTGTGTTGTAGTCTACTGAATCGAGATCACAGATGTACGTTACAGCTTTACCAGAAGACTAATGGGTGTCAATCCAAATACAAGTAAAACCGTCGTAATGTGTTTTCAGTTTTGCATGAATTCCTTTTGATGGGATGTAGTTTTGTTTACACTGTCTTGTCTATTTGGGCGTTGAAGACAGGATAATAGCGAGGATTGTGCGCATATAAAATTGATTCAAGCTAACCAGTAGGCCTTATTGCCGACTGACCGTTCGAAGTCGGTAACCCTGTCTTCACCACCCTTTCTGTTGTTTTTTGTCTCTTTCATTGTATTTTCAAGTCCTTGTTTGCAGTACAGTGTGGGCCTACGATGCCATTGCGCTCGGACGCTGTGGTTTCTATAGGACCATATATCTCTTTTGCATATGCTTAGCACATATGCATTAAACTAGACCCCATAAAAATAATTAATTTAATTATTGTTAGTTAAATATTTTGGTCTTAAAAAATCGACGACTCGTCTAGTTTAGATGCATACATTATTAATGTTAATTCATATTATGCTTTAAGCCTATACTAACTTATTTTTGTTGGGATCTAACTACACGTTTAATTATTAGTTTGTACAACAACATGAACCACATATAAATTAATATTGATGCGTTAATAACAAAAATACACTCGTCATCGGTTTTACCAGCTGAAACATTTTCGTAAATAATCAATCCAAAACAGAACACAATATGTGTTTGTTTAATGCACGTTCACATTTCATATGCAGCTGAACACATTTTGAGGGGTTTCTCTTGTATTTGTTTTGGCACAAATTACTCTTTCAGATCGCCCCTAGACGCTTAAGGGAGTCACAGAAAATATATCGTCTGGTCTCAATAAATGGATATATTAGAATGCCATGATATAAGATTTTAATTTAATTATATTGATGAATTACTCAGGCATTATAATATACGCGACATTGTTGCGAAACAAATACGAAACTGGGGAAGAAACGGGATTTTTCAATAAAACTTCTTATTTGATTTAATATAAGTTCTACCTCAGAAGACGTCATAATATCGTCAAGACAGGAAAAGCCAATGTAGGTATAAACCATGATAATTATATGTACTATTTGCGAATGTATATGGATCGAGTACAAACTAACCAAATTGTGATGAACTAGTAATCGGATGCACAATTTATCCGAATTTCGATGGACGTTTAACCGTGTTTATACTAAAGGAATTTAGTCTAATGTTTGTTTTTGATCATCTATTTATACATAGTTTTAGAAAATATGAAATATCTTCTGTTGTAATTAGTCCGAGGTGTTATGTTTTACTGATTACTGTAAAAGTAAAACGGTAACCTTTGAACACTTCAAAATATGCGTTTATACCATTCATGTTCTTTTAGACGAGTTCACTAGGAACTGAAGTTGTAATTCATGCTTATCGTCAACTACATGATTCACAGTCTGTTAAACATAGACAAATACAAAACCCATATAAAGATCAACTACTTCGGCAGCGGAATAATTATTTCCGTTTTACGATTAATGTATGTTGAATTTATTATTTTATTGTCAAAAATTGATTAGAAAACCATTTGTTTGTGCTTTCGTCCAACGGGTTTTCTGGTCGTACCCTAGATTGGTTTCTCTTTACCGAGATGTTTATTATTTTGTATGTGTTTCTTTAGTTAGTTTCTCTGGATGTGGACTTTATCGTTAGAGAATTCCTTTTGATGGGACGTAGTTTTGTTTACACTGTCTTGTCCATTTGGGCGCTGAAGACAGGATAATAGCGAGGATTGTGCGCATATAAAATCGATTCAAGCTAACCAGTAGGCCTTATTGCCTACTGACCGTTCCAAGTCGGCAACCCTGTCTTCACCACCCTTTCTGTTGTTGTTTTGTCTCTTGTATTATCTAGTCCTTGTTTGCAGTACAGTGCGGACCTACGATGCCACTGCGTTCGGACGCTGTGGTTTCCATAGGACCTTATATCTCATTTTTGCATGTCTACCTACAAAATACAGTTTCCCGCGGTATTTGGGGTAAAATTGTGAAGTTGAAAAAGAGTGGTCAATCAGCTGTAAAGTCTTTAAACATATTTAATGATATTAGTATCGAATATGGGACCCATGAGCATTAATACAAATACCATTTGTCATATGCCATTGAACTTGTAAACAGGCTATCTTTACATTAGCGTGCATTTGCAGATTAAATGTACATGCATCATCAGGCAAAAAATGAAGACAGTGGAAATAGAAAATATGCAAGTAAGTCGAACAGGACATATAGCATTCAAGGACCACAGCCAACCACAAACACGCACAGAAACCATTTATGCAGTACCTGGGTGCCCGTCCAAGTTCTTAATCTACATTGTTTAACTTCGATGATCGGATGAGAACCATGTACATAAGACACACCTTTTACTTTTATGCGCATTTTTTATTCTGGGAAGTAAGTAACAAACAACTAGTAGGTGTAGTGTCGATATATGCCAAATGTGACTTTTTATTCACAAGAGTGTGAATATGTTTAAAGTTCAAATAGTAGACATGTAATAGTGCATGAAACATTGTAGTATTATGTAACACATATTAATTTCCGTTAATTACATAATGAAACTGATATAGAATAAAGCACTATAAAATTAGATTTATTAACGCGTAATTGGTTTATAAACTGGGGTCCAGGCCGTGCGTACAGAGAAGAAACGCTTTGCATAAATATCCAATTACTTCGCAATTAGATCATTTATTTGAATGGGAATCTAGATATCACGGGTTCGAGTCTCATCACACCTTTGGGTTTATTTGTTGTGTCCATTGTTAAGACATTTAATTCCATAGCTTCGCTGTTGGACAGACATATTACCGGGGATAATACGGTATTAAAACCGGAGTCTATTCAAGCACGGTTACCGGATACATATATATCCTTCCCTTCCCTCTGCGACTGCTCTCGATAACCTTGGATAATGTGGTAATGAACCGTTAAAGAAATCGATTTATTGTATTAGGTATTGTGTAGACCCCGAGAAGCAGTGTAACTGCGCTAATTGTCCGGACGTGTAAATACTTATTCAATTAGACAAATCATCGAAGGAAACGCTGCTATTAATTATAACGGTAATTCCGTTGACAGATGAAATAACATGTTTCTACGACTGCGAGTCCTAATTGCATATGGCGTTGTCTGGTTCCCTCACATCTTTATTGTACCTCATTAAACATTCCTAGCAAACTACGTTTAAATTGAAATATTCTAGCATTGTTTGATTTGAGGGTGATTCGTTCGGATAAATGTTACGCGCTATTGTTCCTTTTCGGAAATAAAGACGATTACAAAATGACTTTAACAACGAGTGGTACAGCTGCGTGGGTATCTTTTGATTGTAATTCCCTTTGGTATTAGGGCACAATTGATTGTGCATGCAGTTTTTTCCCCTGCTGACGTGACCCAGTGGAACGCATATAGTTCTTGAACCGGATGAACTAAGTCCACGGTGAGTGGTGTTGCATCTTATATTACCCCTCATGAACAGATTCAAAACCAAGTTTTCTCTTTTGTTTGTGTTTGTTGCTTCAAAGGGATCCCCTGTCTGTTTTGTTGAATCACCAGTTCTCAGAAAATATACTGTCAACTAATCTATCAATGTGTTTTCTAATTAGAATACCAGCATTAAATGGTAGTTAAGTCAATAAAATGTTTAAAGTTTAATATAATATAACTTAAAGTCGATGTCAATCACGGATGTGTTGCTTATATATAACACATTAACGTGTATAATGTGGCACGACCTTGGACTACTTCCTGCTGCCTTTTAACTGGACTAAGTGTATGTTGGAGAGAATAACAGTATTAAGCTAGTGTGTTATTATTTGCATCACGCTCCGATTATAACTTATAGAAAGAGCTAACACTTGACACATTAAGACAATTCATAAGAAACAGTCATTGTTATTATATACGCTTGCTACCAGACTTGATTGTATGGTAATCATATGAAATCTTGCCGTACTCTTAACGGTTTGTTCTCTTGTTGCTCTGGCTTCTGCCAAGTCAATGAATATGTACTTTGTGGTTTTCTAGGCTTCTGTTGTTTTATATTATATATATATAGATACTAATGTATGTGTTTTACTTATATTGCCTATTAATGCTGTGAGGATTTTTAGAGATTATAATTGGGCGCGGATATATTTAGTTAAACTGTCCCATTTATTGGGATGACAATAGGGTGATGCACCCTAGAACCTGGTGTCAACCCTTGTGTGTTTGTGATGTCTTATCTTGCCTTTTATTCATCTTTATAGATAGTTGTTCTTGTTGCGTTGTGTCTTTGTGGTTGACTGTCGTTCTTATATGCTACTTTGCCTGTTTGATTTTTATATCTAGTTTTGGATAACTGTAAGTGACTGTGTTATGATTTTCACCACGCTCCAATTACATATTATGAACAAGCCATCAGAAGATACGGTAATTGTTATTCCACGCCTGTAAACAAACGAAGTATCTGACATTTCTTCTATTCCAGAAGTATAGTCATCCTGTGTTTGAATGATTATACATGTACACGTAGCAGTAAATACTATGTAGTGTTATTAAAACTATACTGAACAAAAAAGGTTTAGCACGACGCTATAGGTACATACGAATAAACATAGGAACATAAGAATAAACATATGAACATTGATATGATTGTTTGAAATATTAGAAATGCTAGGTAAAGATGTGATTTTCAAAAAAAGTTGTGTTTTTTTTGTTTTGTTTTCTCATGAGGGAAGTATCAGAATTACCTCCCATATATTAAAAACAACTTATTTCATTATACAAACATATTGCTTTGATCACATTTAATGTTTGGCACTGACAAAAATTGCCTATTCTGTCATTGTTTCAAACCCGCAGGAATGTTTTCACAAACAATTGTTATTTTCCAAAATTACGTTCAATTTCACTAAAATGAGAATGATTTTCGGTAACGTATAATAGTATTTTGCCAGCATATTTGCTTTATTTGTTATCACCGAACTTGTTTACACATGATTATTGGTCATATATTTGTCACTTTATTATTGACCCCGAACATAAACGGCTTTGTATCTTGTTTATGGAAATGACATATACATATATGATAAATATATTTTGCTTCGTATATATACATTCAAATGTATACCCTGCAAACAAGTATTGAATCACATAGTTTTTTCTCTTCATTCATGCAGTTTTTTATTTGTTAGGTAAATTTGCCTTTTTTTAGTTGTTGTATTTATTTTCATCATTCGCTATTAAAAAATATTAAAACATCAAGAAATAAATCAATAATATTTTTACAAACCACACTAGAACATTAATAAGAACCAATCGTATGAAATGTGTCCAATATGAAGTTCCCAGTGTGTCAGAGCAATCATATACAACATTGTATTGTGCTGCTGCTGTTCAATTAATGAGGCTGCATGTTAACAGGAGACTCGTGGCGACTGACATCCTTTTTCTAATAAGTAAGATGATCTTAAATGAGAGACTGTGAATTATTGACTACCATCCACTTCGAAAATCCTTAAACCCACAACCTTATTAAAGACAAGCGTATTGCTATTATTAAAATAACCTTTGCTTGAGAAAGAACTATATTTGGCCAGTAATACTAATTAATCGATTCAATAACGACAGTTTAGACAATTACGGTATAAAGCCTTGTGAAAGACGTATAAATCTATTAGATGATATTTTTATCAGGTATGGAAATACTGTTTATATACACAATTTTTGGCATCCATATGGGTACTAACTATGCACCCTTTGTCGCAGATTTGTTGTTGTATTGCTATTAAAGAGATTTCATGTTAAGTCTTTCAGCAGATATTCAGGTGGATGTCAACGAATCGTTGAATAACTCATCTCGGTATATGGATGAGATATTACACATTGAAAACTCTTTATTTTCTACTATGGTAAGTAATATATACCCTCAAGAACTTTAACTTAACAAAGCTAATATTTCTGATACTGTTGTTTTTCATCTCTCAGTTGAAAACGGACAAATAATAAGCACAATTTATGACAAGGGAGAATATATTAATGTTGATAGTATTAATTATAACTCCATAGACTTGGATGTTCCCAATGCAATAGATGTGTATGGTATATTTTTATCATCTTATTCGATTTTCTATAGCTGATAGATGAATTGACCATATTAATATTCGTAATATTTGTATCATATCTAAAAGCTACTCCATCAGGTATACCGTTGAAGTAATGTAAGAACTCTTCTGCGACAAGGACTATCATAAACTGACTTCTATGGCGATGTGAATTATAAACTTCGTAAGATCCTTGATCATAATCACTTTCGTATAATCTTTACAAAAATTGTTAAAAAAATTATTAAAAGGTTATGACTCTATCATTTTGAAACGCACTGCATGTTTAGTGGTTGACCTATTTACAATTCGCCACTTTGCTTTCCTCTTTGATTGTGCGATGACCGGACAGATTGTTGACCCTATGATGATGTATATCTAAATACTTATAGGACGGTAGAGTTTGATATTTATCTTAAATCTTGCTTGTCGTACCCTTAAAGGCTTGATCTCTTGTTGCTTTGGCTTATCCCAAGTCAATGAGTACTTGCTTTGTGGCTCTCTAGGCTTTTCTTATATTATATATACATGGTCACTTATGTGTTTTACTTATATTGCCCAATAATGCTGCCTTGTTTGTTAGAGAATATAACCTGGTGAGGTAATCTTTATTTGCACTGTCCCGTTTAAACTGGGATGACAGTAAGGTAAGAGTAAGGTTTCATGCACCATAAAATCTGGTTTAAATCCTCAGCGGCGTTTTTTTGCCACGGACCGTTCCAAGGTGATAGTCAACCCGTTTATGTTTGTGATGTCATATCTTGCCTTTTAATAATCATCGTAGTTGTTGTTTGGTTTAAAACAGTATTTATTCAAGAAATGTAATGAACAGTGTTTCAATGGTACATGAACAGGATTTGAAAACAAGCTTTCGATGAAAACTTATGTAAATTCATCTCCTTAATATTCGTATTAGTGCATAAGATACGGCTGACATTTTATGTGTTATAAATATTAGCATATGATGTAAAATAGCATTTGATGGAATTTAACAATTAGAAATAGTGATTATAAAACAGATAGTACACGACAGACCAGGTCCTGTCATATTATTATGTTGTCCATTATTGTGTAGCTGATTAGTAAAACGTTTGGACCTGACCGATCGATAAGTAACATGAAAAAAAGAAAACAAGCAAAATGTACAAAAAGAATAATTTCACCAGTCACATCAGTCCCCCCAGGAATAGGCTCGACACGTTGCTATCTAGTTTGTAAATCGTTTCGTTGCTAATATGTACGACTGGACTTTTTTGAAAACGTGGGCATTATAATGGTCCGAAAGGTTATTTGACCCAAACAGTAAATTCTGTTGAGATAAAACACAAGGTAAGTGTGTAAAGAAAGTTCGTCTTTGATCAATATATCTCGGACAAATTAGTAAATAGTGATATGCTGTTTCTATTAGACCGCAGGTGCAGTTTGGATTGTCTATAAGGGAACGCTTGTGTAAATGTTGACCAAGGGAACTACATTCAAGTCTAAGTCTAGCATGTAATACTTGTCCTTGGCGGTCTCCAATATAATAGTATGTTGGGGGTTTGGATAAGTTAGAGTTTAGGGATGACTTGAACATTTGTAAGGTGGCGCTGTTCCTTATGTCCTCGTGTAGAGTGTTCCAGTTGCGAATAACTGATGGGAGAAAAGAATCCCGGTATAAACTAGTCCTCGCAGGTACAACTGAAATGTCATTATTATTTCTTAGGTTATAACCAGTTCGATCGTGCACCTCAGGCGGAATCAGTTCACTTAGGTAATTCGGAGTAAGGCTGTTACGCATTTTGTAAAATAATATGAGTTTTTGTTTTTTACGTCTATCAGCGAGAGTTTCCCATTTCGTTTCCTCATTCAGTTTAGCTATACTGCATAATTTGGTTGCACCAGTCACTATCCGTGCTGCCTCGACTTGTATTGCTTCAACAGATTTATTTTGCTCTAGGGTACAGTTATCCCAAATAACATTACCGTACTCTAATAATGGACGTATAAATGAAATGTAAATGCGTTCTAAAGATCTTCTGTCAAGAGAGAATTTCAAGCTTCTAAGTATACCTATTCGTTGCCAAGCACGAGTAACACTATTATCGATTTGAGAACGCCACTTGCCATCGTTATCGAAAGTTAATCCCAGATGCTTGTGGTTATCGACTTCTTGTATAATAATACTGTTCATAATTAGGATCTGGGTGTAAAGGTTTGTTAAGTTTTCGTGTAATTGTAAGGGTTTCAGTTTTATTAGGATTAAAATCAACTAGCCATTGTTTTGACCATAAGTCTAATTTAGTTAAGTCAGAGTTTAGAATACTGGCTGAGGTTAGTGGGTCGTCAACGATTATGTATAAACTAGTGTCGTCAGCAAATAACCTAATGTTGCTGTCAATGTCGGATACAATATCATTAATATAGATTAAGAACAATATCGGGCCTAAGATAGAACCTTGCGGGACACCAGCTTTAATGTGTGACCAGGTAGAGTTAGTGTTGTTTATGACAACGCGTTGTTTTCTGTTTGAAAGATAGGAACAAAACCATTTTAGGAGATTACCCCTAATACCTATTGATTTTAATTTGTGCATAAGACCTGTATGCCATACGCGATCGAATGCACTGGATATGTCGCAAAATACTACACGAATTTCTTTACCATCATCAAGGGCATGGCAGAAGGCGTCGTAGATAAACGTTAGCTGATTAATTGTTGAGTCGCCTGGTATGAAGCCGGATTGAAATTTTGTGAGGATACTATTCCTGATAAGATAATTAAGTAAAACTTTCAATATGCAACGCCCCATTATTTTACTTATACAACTAAGTAGGGAAATCGGTCTGTAGTTCTTTGGATTGGAAGGGTCTAACTTTTTGAAAACTGGGATGACATTTGCAAGTTTCCAAAGCTGAGGGTAATGCGAATGTTGTATGAGACGGGTAAAATAAACGGAAAAGGGTAGTGACAGTGCTCTTGCTCCTTCTAGGAGGAGACGTGGACTAATAAAGTCTGGGCCTGAGGCTTTACTTGGATCAATTTGTATTAAGACATCAAGTACGTCCTGATGAGTAAAGGTTATGTCAGATAGCGGCTCGTAGTTAGGGATATTTGCGTCAGGTATTTGTTTGTTGTTGTCATTGACTGAAGATTGTTCGGAAAAGTAAGAATTAAGAAGCCGTGCCTTTTCCGAATCAGTTGATGCTTCTTCGCCTAGATGTAGTAGTGTTGGTATATTTGAATTAGGTTTTGTTCTTTTTAGTATTTGCTTTGCTAGTTTGAACCAGTTTTTTGCGTTTGTAGAATTGCTATTTATTTGTTGAATTAATTTGTTATGATATTCAGTTTCATAACAAATTAATTTGTTGTTTGCTATGTGCGTGTCTGTGGTTGACTGTGACTCTTGAATGCTGCATTTCCTGTTCGACTTCAATAAATTTTTACTAGGGAAAATACTAAATATTTGGTCTATAACAATATTAAAGCGTGTTTTTCGGCCATTTCCAAAGGTCCATTATCATACTCATTTTTATAGCACAGTGGCGTTGCTTGTGCAGTGTGGCGGCAGTAAAACGTCTCCCCGCGCTTGCAATCAGTACTGTTATTCTTTCGATCTTTGGAGATCGTTGAGCCCGATACTTATATTTAATTATCGGTGGTATTTTTTTTATTTATTTTGTTTTCTTACTTAATTTTCGATTCAGTGGTTCCAATACTCCATCCTATTAAAGGCTCTGGGTATCGTTTAACCACTTATATGATATGTTGTCTGCTTTTTAATTTTGCCTGTTACTTGTGATATGTAGGCTTCATAACCGCTGCTCCCAACTAACTTCCATTATGTTTATTTCGCTCTTCGCGGCATTTAATTTTATTATATACTGGGACCATACACCGTACGACATGGAAATGCGTTACACTCCATGTCCACCGCCATATGCATGCCATCTTCGGGATGGTTTAAATTTGTGTACTATTGATTTTATGAATATTGAGTTCTGCTCAACCCGGGGCTAGAAGGCGTGAGCGGTAGCTAGCATATTTTTCTACCGCTCATGAACAGTCTCAATCAAACCGAGACTGCAGTATTTCGTATGTGTCGTTTTCGGCCATTTCCAAAGGTCCATTATCATACTCTTTTTTACTAACGGCAGTTTGGACAATTACACTACGTGGACTTACCATGAAGTTTGTGAATCCCTTATTTTTCTATTAGGTAATATTTTCGTCAGGTATGGAACTACCGTTTATAGACAAATTGTTGGTATCGCTATGGGTACGAACTATGCACCTCTTGTTTTTATATTTCCATGAAAGAGATTTCATGTTGAGTCTTTCACCAGATACCCAGGAAAATATTATTGAAGCCTTTAGTGACACCTCTCGGTATACGGATTACCGATTGAACATTGACAAGCATTTCTTTTCTACTATGGTTAATAATATATATCCTACGGAACTTCAGCTTAACAAAGGTAATATTTCTGAAATTAACGCTTCTTTTCTCGATGATTTTAAATTTAATATTGTTAATTATTCCCATTTAGATGGGGATCTTCCCCGAGCAACCTCTTACGGGGTCTAGGTATTATTCGTTTTTCGAGAGCTTGTACTCGAGTTGAGGACTTTATTATTCGTAATCTTTGTTTGTATATTGCTATGAAAGAGATTTCATGTTGAGTCTTTCACCAGGAATCCAGGAAGATGTTATTGAGGCCTTTACTGACACCTCTCAGTATCTGGATGGTATATTAAACATTGACAACTCTTTCTTTTCTACTATGGTTAATAATGTGTACCATAAAGAACTTCAACTTAACAAAGCTAATATTTCTGATATTAACGCTTCTTTTCTTGATTTACACCCCTCCATTGAAAATGGTGAAATAATTAGCAAAATATATGACAAGAGAGATGCTTTTAATTTTGATATTGCTAATTATCCCCATTTAGATGTGAATGTTCCCCGAGCAACTTCTTATGGGGTCTACGTGTCTCAACTTATTCGTTTTTCTAGAGCTTGTACTCAAGTTGAGGACTTTAATATTCGTAGCATTTGTATAACTAAAAAGCTACTCACTCATAAACTTCGTAAAACCTTTGCAAAATGCTATCATCGTAACCCTGACCTTCTTTCCAAATATAAAAGTAATTTAAGAACTCTTCTGCGACAAGGACTATCAAAACCTGACGTCTATTGTGACGTGATTTACAAACTTCGTAAGATCCTTGGCCATAATAACTTTCATACTATCTGTGTTAAACTTGTTAAAGGGTTTATCAAAAGAAATTATGACCATATCATTTTGCAACCCGCTGCGTGCTTGGTGGTGGACCCATTTACAGTTCGCCGCTATCTTTCCTCTTTAATTGTGCGATGACCGGACAGGTTGTGGACCTTATGATGACGTCTACCTAAAGCCCAAAAGGACGGTGACGTTTGGTATTTGTCTGCAGTATTCTCTTGTTGCTCTGGCTTCTGCCAAGTCATTGAGTACATTCTTTGTGACTTTCTAGGCTATTATTTTTTTGTTTTTATATATACACGAGCATATTTGTGTTTTACTTATATTGCCTATTAATCCTGCCTAGTTGGTTAGAGAATAGTTTATGGCGGGGATTTCTTTATTTACACTGTCCCGCTTTATTGGGTTGACAGTAGGGTAAGTATGAGGTTTGGTGCACCCTAGAACCTGGTTTAAACCTCCAGCGGCCTTTTTTGCCACTGACCGTTCCAAGGCGGTAGCCCTATTGTCCACTTTTTTGTGATTTTGTTGTCTTGTTTGGCCATTTATTCATCTTTAAAATTGTTCTTTGTTTCTGTGTGTGTTTGTGTTTGACTGTCGACCGTGAATGCTGCTTTTCCTGTTCGATTTTTATATCTATATTTGTATAACTCAAAACCTACTCTATTAGGGCAAACGTTACAAATACTTCGCAAAAACATTTGCTAAATTTTATTATCGTAAGCCTGATCTTCTTTCCAACTATAGAAGTAATTTAAGAACGCTTCTGCGACAAGGACTATCATAACCTGACTTATGTGGCGATGGGATTTATAAACTTCGTAAGATCCTTGGTCATGATCACTTTCATACTATCTTTGTTTAACTTGTTAAAAGGTTTATCAAAATAAGTTTTGGACCTCTCATTTTGAAACGCACTGCATGCTTGGTGGTGGATCATTTACAGTTCGCCACTATGCTTTCCTCTTTAATTGTACGATGACCGGACAGGCTGTGGACCATATGATGACGTCGACCTAAAGCCCAAAACGACGGTGATGTTTGATGTTTGTCTGAAATCTTTTCTTGTCGTGCCCTAAATGGTTTATTCTTTTGCTCTGGCTTCTGCCAAGTCATTGAATATCTTCTGTGTGGCATCTTTGTGTTTTACTTATATTGCCTACTAATGCTGTCTTGTTGGTTAGAGATAAATTCATGGCGTGGATTTCTTTATTTACACTGTCCCGTTTAATTGTGATGGCAGTAGGGTAAGTATTAAACCCCCAGCGACCTTTTTGCCACTGACCGTTCCAATGCGGTATCACTATTGTCAACCCATTTTGTGTTTGTAACGTGCTATGCCATTATTCTTTTTAACATTGCCATTCATGTTTGTCTTTTTGCGTGTTTTGGGGTTTTCTGTGAACTGTGAAAGCTGCATTTCCTGTTCGATACTTGTTTTATATCCACTTCTAATAAATAGGCAACTGTAATAGTCGATTTTTCTTTAGTAAAAAAATTGTTCTATTAGTTTAATTCCTCTTTCTAAACAATTATTGGAGAAGATAGTATGTCCACCTACTTTGATATTTGAATTATTCCATATTATTTCTTGACTAACATTTTCGTTACATTTATTTTCTTTTATTTCATTCCATGCTAATATACTATCTCTAAAAATGTTAAAAATAATTTAAGAATGCATGATTTGTTTAAATTGCACTCAAATAAGAGCTGTCCTCCGACTTTGTTTCATTATATTGTGTAAAATTATTTCCACTTGCCATTGTTTTTAGTATCTAGTATTCGTTTAATCCAATTTGTGTTCAGTGCATTATGAAATTTATTTATGGCAATAATTTTTACTCCTCCATTTTCATAATCCTGTATAAATGTTTTCCTTTTAATTTTATCTTGTTTATTATCCCATAAAAATGAGAACACTTGATCATTTATTTTTTTTATTTTTTTTGGGAGGGTTAGATAGAATCGTTAGAGGATATAAATTTTTGGGAATGCAAAATATTTTATGACAGTAATTATTCCTAGAAGCGTAAGTTTTGTATACTGCCAGCTTTTCAAGCAGTTTTAAATTCTTTAGATCTAAATTTAAGGCTATTATTCTATCTAGTTGTATGGAGGTACATTCCTAGTGCTTTTACTTGAAGAGAATACCAATGAAATTATTTTTTTTCGACAATATTTAAAACGCGAATTTTCAAGTAAGCCCGCCTTTAGCACTGTGCATTTGGAGTCATTTAATTTGAGTCCTGATATATTTGTAAAATTATTTATAACATCCATTAAGGTTTCAAAGGATTTTCTTGATCCATCTGTGAGAAACGATGCAATATCTACAAATAAAGTTTATTTAATTTCTTGATCTTTTATAATTATTCCTTTAATATGTTTGTTATTTGTTATGTCATGAGATAGAAGCTCTATACAACTAATGAATATATCGGGACAAAGGGCATCCCTGGCGTACACCGCGTTCTGTTGGGAAAAAAGTCAGAAAGAAATCCGTTATTAATAATGTTTGAGGAGGTTTGCAAGCGTCTGACCACAGCAGAGGACACAACTGACCTCAAAGAGTTCGCCTTCCCAGTTAGCCAGATCCCCCTGGAGAATCTTACCCCGAGTGTTTTTTATGCATGTTACAGTATATTTTAACGGAGTATATCCTTAATACTGTACTCACACCAAGCTCACATTAGAGTAGGCGATTGTCTCTAAACAATGTATAGTGTATTCAGCTATATTATGTGTAACACTAATATGTGAGCTGTATCTGTATTAACCATACAGACTACCTTCCCGTGTTTTAATCACGGAGGAAGTATAATACCTTAGATAAGATACGTTAACATATCTTACAAAGTATTTTAGCTAGGACAACAGTATCTACTTTACCAGGAAAACAATATCCTGTATGCAAAAGATCTTTCTGAATAAAAATTCCTTCGTCAGCTGCCATAAAGA
>JAWPHD010013313.1:0-69208 GCA_037043455.1 Cyrtodaria siliqua
TATTATTTTGTACTTCTATATAACATTACACACTTGTTGGTGTCGAGCAATAGGGATAACAGTGTATTTGTCATTTATAACTTAACCGTAAAAGCTTTTTAAGTTCAGTTGTATTGACCTTTTTAATTCCGGGGACAAGTTCCTTAAAGTAGCTATCCCGTCAACAACAACAACATTTTAAAACATAAGTATGTACACCGTTTCTAAACCTACTGAAAGAAATATGAAACGAGAAATCTGGTATCGTCGAACACGATAAATGCAAAAAAAATACTGCAGTCTCGAGGCGAAGACGAGGTATATATATAACTTGTATATTTTGAGAATCCAAACCTTATAGACACTGCATAAATGGATTTAACCAGCAAGGCAAAACCCCAAACTGGAACATCAAATTAATTAAGAGTTACCAACTCCTATTTAATTTTACGCATATTAAATCTCGGGTATTTAAGAACCCACCAATAAACCTATACTTTAATCGGCGCATATACACTATTACATGAATGAACACCTGGCTAGAGTTTTGATAAACGGTTTTGTAATGTAATTATTCCTTTATTTGGAGAGAATGCTTATAATCGAAGGTTGGTGGTACTGTTGAAGGAGTTATCGACAGCATTATCCGGGCATTGCTAGCGACTTATTGTTTGGGGCGCTTGTTTCAGCCAAAGTTTTTTTGGACTTTTCAGACAAGATTCATCTACTACCTAAATAAGTTGTATATCAGTGAAACAGACATTTGAGTGGTAAATAAAAATACCTTACTTTTCAAAAAAATAACAAGAAATTGCAGCACAGCTGCTGGAAAAAATGTTGGACAATTCTGAACATAATATTAATATATCAGGGGTCAAGCTATGGGAGAAGTACAGCGAAGTGGGAAATTCACAAATCTAGGCCTGTTGTTTCATTTCAAATTAAAGTGTTGTTTTAATTTCATGTTTTAATAATTTAATTTTGAGTGGTCATAATATGCATATCATTATCAGAGAATTTAATATGAATGCCATTAACGGCTCATCAAAACATTATAGATTATTTAGAGCCGCCCCTGAGAGAGGGGAATGATACGTGTATAGGCCCATTCCCTTACTCTTACCGAAGTTTCTTTGTTTTCTACATGACATAATGTGAATTCTAGTGCATTTTGAAAACATTTAATTGCTAAATCCTATGATAATGACCCCGTACGAGACCCTTAAAATGCTAACATTGCTTGTCAAATTTTAGATGTGTGATGGTTTTGGGTGGGATGATAGCCTCTGGTTCGCCATTGTTATTTGGGGATAAGCCATGCAATTCAGTGTTGTTTAATTCCGAGGCTCTTTTGTCGAGCTTTGCTCGTCCGTGTTGTTTTCACGACTTTCGCGAAAGTTTACTTTGTGGATTTATTGACTTTTTACGGTAATCGCCGCCATAACCGAAAAAGTGATTACTAGTGGACAACTTCGACGCCGGGCGAGAATTGTCCAAAAAAAATCATGTACGAAAGCTGTTTTTGATGGGTCATTTTCAATGCAAAATTTTGATGCATAGGAAATTTGAAAAACTTTTTTTTAGAATTTTTATCCAAAAATGGTTTTATATTGTTGGATAATATGAAAAAGGCACATCCTAAATGGGGATTTATCCAGTTTGAGTAATTAACTTAAAGATGTTGGCTAGCAAGTTTGACATTTCAAGTTTAAGAATTTTATTTTTTAAATCGTAGTTATATTTGACAACAGAATTGTTTCTTGTTTTTACATTCTAATAGATATGGATATAATGTAGGTTTTAAGATGGTAACATATCACATTTTAAGCATTTGTTTTTTCTTTTTCTTTTTCTTCATATTTTTTGCGTCATTTGTGATCATTTATGTTGTCAACAAAATATATATGTGTATTCTTACTGTATTCTTACTGTAGTAGATACTGTTGTAAGCGATTCGCTTCTAAGGTACTTCTTGATAGTGCTTTTTCAAACTTTTTTTTTTTTACTTCCGGTTGTTATATAAATCTTGGAGAAAATTTAGTGGGGTGTCGTAACTTTTAAACGCATTGAGCGAAGGCGCCTCAATTACTTCGTTGGGAAGTTTATTCCAGGCATGCACAACTCTGTTTCCAAGTAGCTCTGCCACTCGGAGTAGAATTTATACTTTGATTTAAAAATAAGATTATTTTTTTTTTAATTGTGGGGTTGGCTTGGAAAGTACGTAGTGCTGAGATTTGTATTGCATTGATACTTAAAGTTTCTTTGGTATCATTTAGATACAAAATCATCAAAAAAAGGTAGGTCATCACACTTTTTTCTCACTAGACGTCTTTGAAGATGACAGTCTCACTCCAAAATGTCACTAAAAAGAGGAAAAATAGAGTCACTGAACGTTTTCACCATTTTTTTCATAACATTACATTTATTGAAAAACAAAGATTAATTTTCGATTACCTATATATACACATCTTTGAAAACATACACAAACAATTGTAATTCTCATTCGTCTATTTACTTTAAAAAGCAAACATATATGGACCGTATTCCACCTTTTTCTTTACACCTTTTTCTTTACAAAAAGGCGCCAGGGATAAATCCCCTATTAGTAAATTAAGACAACCTGAAAGTTTTTTAGCAAAATATTAAGGATTACTGAAGTTATTTGAAGAATTTTAATTTTCTGCTGTACGACCAACAAGGTATTTACATAGGAAAAGCCTCATCAAAAAATCAATTTAGCTGTAAAATATTTATTTCTCAGGAGATTTACAAAATTAAAGTAGTTTTATTTACCACTAAAAATGCCAGTTCTAACGATATATAACTGATGTACGTATTGTTTAAATTGCTCACGTTACTGCAGAAAAAATCTTTGGCTGAAACAATCGCCCCAACGATTGGCATGATACCGAATCTGATGTTTGGGTATGACAATTTCCGGTAACGTGCTTGTCAATGTAAATGCATATGTTTCTGAATCTAACGGACGAGGAAAATCATATTCTATTTACTCAAGTTCAAAACTGTATTAAAAACACTAAACGATTCCAAAATCCTCAACTTTGTATCAATATAACGTTGTACTTTGTCTATATGTTTCTATCAGCCAGAACGGGGATATTGTGGTGTTATTTCGGTGGAGATTGCGTGGGGTAGAATGGCACGGCAGAGTTTACATTTTTGGAATTTTTTTTAAATATTTTTTCTTCGTTTTTCCTTATCAAATTTATATTTAAATATATTGTTACAATTTCAAACCGATAATCATGTACACTTTTTCAGCCACAATGGAGAGAACTGTAACTAATGTTGTAATAACTTGTAGTTCAATCCATTTGCATATGTTTCTATGAATACTGTGATGTTGAATTGATGTATTGTAACATATCTGCCATAAACTATTATTAAACTAAACTGAATGGGACGGAGGCCAACATCGATTGAGGTTAAGTAATAATATTTTTTTTTTTACAGTATGATAGAAAGGTCCTTTATATTGACTTCTTTGCCAAGGCCTCGGATAGCGAAGGATTAAATAGTCCTCTATACGATTCCACTGTACGATTCACAAAGAGAAGTTCCGGCACATACACCGCAGAAATAGCCGGGACGCTTGGGTTGGTAAATACACCTTTAAAGGGACACATGGCAATCTTGAAGTGTTTGAAATGGGTGTCGCGATTTATATATCCAGTAAAAGTATCATTTTTACTTTTACCCTGGTTACATTTAAATAAATCAAATTTTAACTATTCATTATTTCATCTTATTATACTATACGTATTAATATATTATTGGTGCAATAATATCAAAAATTAATAATATACAAAACACAAATTGCTTAATACTATTCTTATAATTAATATTTATAATTGAACAAATGCAAGTTATGCAGAAAAACTAACGGGACGCCCTGAGTTTTAAAATAAAGATTGCCGTGTGTCCCTTTAATACGTTCTTTCTTGCATACCGGACAAGGAAATCTGTCATTTTACCGGGGCTAGATATTTCCATCTCACGGGTCGAGATAAAATTCACGCGCAACAATAATGACGTCAATAACGTGAACATATGCATGACGTCATTGTCCTAAAGACATTAAAATGTAAGTTATTGGTGACGTCGATGCACAAAATGTCATTGATATGCAGAAAAAGAATCCACCATGAGTTTATCCATGTGAGATAGGTAAATCTCACCCTCGGGATCAGAATTGCAACCAGAAACTCGGCAGAGCCTCGGCCTGGTTACAATTCTGACCCTCAGGTGAGATTTACCTATCTCACATGGATACTCATGATGGATACTTATATTCTTACATGTGTAGCAAACGTTCGAAGACTAAGTGTATTAGCAGTATCGTGATGTCATAATGTTGCTTTTCGGTAACTATCGACATTCAAACTACCGTTTGTTTAGTGCTGTGTCGTGTCGTGGCCGTAAAAAGTCGCCCGACTACAGATCAGTAGTGTTATTACGTACTGGTCTTTGAGATCATCAAGCCCAATCTCTGTGACTTTAAAGAAGATTGTCGCTTAGGCCAATGATATGAGGCGTGAGAGGTGTTGCACTTCACATTACCTCTCATGAACAGACTCAATAAAGCCGAGTCTGCTACTTTTATCTCGTTTGTGTTTGTTGCTTGCAAGGCATCCCCTTTTCAGTATTTATTTTAATATATCGTCATAACTACGGTTTTGTATTTATGTTGGTCGTTATCATTTGCCTATTTAACTTTACAATTGGCATTCTCTGAACAATGCGCGATGCATGAAAATTCGTTTAATAAACATATTTATACCTTTATACCATACCTTTTTTTCTAGAAATACATTATCTCATTCAATGTCAGACCTGTCATAAAGCGCTGTTTTAATTTGTGACAGTAAAATATACAGACCATGTTTAAGAAATATATGTTTTACCGTCACTAGATTATTCGTTATACTTTCACATCTGTTTTAGGAATAGTTCTAGTCCTTTGGACTGTGTAAAAGACAAAACAAGAATGTTTCCCCTGTCAGGTACCGACTCAGCAGTGTTCACATGGTCAGACGGTATGTATCTCGAAGGTGCTTAAATTAGGCTGGGTTCAGTTGTTAATGCTTCTTAGGTATTATTAGATATATGTGTTCATGTTTATTTCTGTTAATCCTTATTTACTTCAGTATGTTGATTGTTTTTTAACTAATGCAAAAAATGCTAATGAAACGGAGTGAACATAATTTAATACCACAAACAATCATGCAAATACATTTGTTAATACTAATGTTAATAATAATATTTAAAAAAAAACACAACAGCACAACCACCAACACAACCACCAACACACAATGGGCATCAGTAAAAAGAAGGCAGCAGCAGCACCAACGCATATATTCTGACAACTCACTGACTGTCACAACAGTGTTTGCAATGGTTTAAACATACTGTATTGTCAAATATACAAATGGGTCGCGACTCAACTTCTTACAACATTCATTACCGCCCTTTCCTATATAATACTTATCTGCAATGTACATACTATGGTTACTGATAATTGTTCAACATTAATTTCTGTTTTATTAAAGAATATGTTGTCATTCTAGTAAACAATTATGTTTTAAAAAAAATACAATTATATGTGAACGGAGAAACATAAATTGAGAATATGGAAATGGATTGATATCAGCTAAAAGCTTTTTTCCGAATCCACGTTTTCAAATTGTGTTAAATTCATTACAATATTGTGTAACCATAACAACTGTATACATTTGAGAATAAAATATTGTTTAACCTAAATTGAAAATTAAACGCGATTAGATTATTTCGTGAAAAAAAACAACATAGAAATATTACATACTTGCGGTGTGGGATTGTTATAACACCATGACAGAAATGCCGTAAACTACGCGTGCAGAAAATATACAAAGACCGAATCATCGTTCAGCTAGTTCTTCATCGAATGTCCGTTACCGTTAAAATACCGCACACGGAAATCGAAAGGGTTGTTCGAGCTCAATCGGAACTGCCTCGTCGGATTCCGTCACTCGGGAATCCGACTCGGAGAGTACTCGAGGCCATATTGAACTATTTTCAAGAAACGACAACTCTGCAGTAGCGACCTCTTCAATTATAAGATAAACAAAATGGCGACTGCTGGCAAGTTCCGAAAATGCGGTACATATTTATTTGTTTTATCAGGGAGTATTCATAGATTCCTGATATAATAATGTATTCATACTAAGGTAAACAATATGCTGATTCCCGTCAAACGTGGGCGCTTCTTCATTTATAAGAGTTTCACCTCTTCTTCATCTAAAACTAAATAAAATGCGAGCACATGCCATGGCCCATGGGCATCATGATCATGGTATCAATGATCTGATCATGCGCCCCACCAATATATACAGGGCAGGGTAGAGCAGGGGTGTCATTACCTTTATAAGTAAGCGGCATCCAGAGCAGAATAGCCGGGTATTTTTATTAATAATTGTATAAAATACTAGTAAAAGTATCTGTATCTGTAGACTACGTTGAAGAAACCAATACTGGCTTATACCCAACGGGTTTGGATTGCGTATGAAAAAATGCTGGTTCACTGTGGTTTTGTCAATGCTCTAAAGCAATCAATGCTCTGGACAAGACTGTGTTATCGTCCAATTTGTTCCAGTGTGGAGTGCGTGGTTCAGTGGTAGAGCGTCAAACTTCAAATCGAAAGGTCGTGGGTTCGATCCTCGCCACGGCCATGTTATTTATCCTTGAGCAAGATAATTAATCCACATTGCTTAGTACTGGTTCTTCCCAGGAAACCTGCACATAATCTTCGAAAGTGGGTGTTGCAGTAACGATAGATAGATAGATAGATAGATAGACTGTTCTGACAAAGAAAGAATATTTATAATTGTCACTATTTGCTCTGATGGGTTCAAAACCTTTTGTATTGTTCGCCACTTGATTTTCTATTATATTACTAGTGACAAAGTCTTGGTATTGTTTTGCCCCGACAGTTCGCTTTGGTCTCTGCCTTTTGAGATAGTGCTCTATATTAATGGCCGGCACGTGCCCCTCCACCACCTTGTACAGGAGTGTCAGCCTCTGATGTCGTCGTCTGTCTTGTAGTGGCGGGAGTTGGAGGTTCTTTAACATGTTGGTGACACAACCTTCATCCCAGGACTTGTAGTCTCCTGTTACGAATCTTGCAGCTGACCTCTGGATTCGTTAGAGTCGGTCAATATCGCATTTTAGGAATGGGTCCCAGATGCTGCAGGCATATTCAAGTTTCGACCTGACAAGTGCTAGGTAGGCATTTTTTCTGCAAGATTGTGGGCAGTGTCTTAGGTTTCTGCGTAGGAATTCTAGTGTGGAGTTTGCCTTTTTGCTGATGTTTGTGATATTGGAATTCCAAGTTAGGTCCTCTGAGAAAGTAACACCAAGGTAGGGGTTATCTTGGACTTGCTGAAGAATATTGCCATTGATGTTGTAGAAATGCGAAGATTTGTTTTTGATGCTGAGCAGGTAACATTTCTTGGTGTTGAATCGCATACCCCACTCGACTGCCCATGTATGTAGGTTGTCCAAGTCCTGTTGTAGGATTAGATGATCTTGCTGTGACTTGATGTGTCTATATAGCAAACAGTCATCCGCGAACAGCCTAATATGCGACTTGAGTTCTGGCATGTCGTTGATGTGGCACAGGAACAGCAAGGGTCCGAGCACAGTACCCTGTGGAACACCGGAGTCAACATCCACCTGGCGTGATTTAACACCTTCTACTACCACACTCATCTTACGTTGTGTTAGGAAGTGCTCAATCCAATTGAGTAGAGGTCCTCTGATGTCATATGATTCCATTTTGTGGAGTAGTTTCTTGTGAGGTACTGTGTCGAACGCCTTGCTGAAGTCTAGTATCACTGTGTCCACTTGTCCGTTCTTGTCCGCATATGACAGCATGTCATGGGCTGTGACTACTAGCTGCGTTTCACAAGAGTAGCCGGACCGGAAGCCATGTTTGAGTGATGTCAGGACTTTATGTCTATCAAGGTGGTTCAGAATGTGGTGGGAGATGATGTGCTCGAGTAATTTCGAAAGGACGCAAGTCAATGAGACCGGTCTGTAATTTTCCGGAGTGTGACGATCACCTTTCTTAAAGACTGGTGCTACATACGCGTCTCTCCAATCTTTAGGGAGTTGCCCTTCATCGACCGAGCATTGGAATATTGCTCTGACCCCTGGTGCAGCTTCGGTGGCGCATTCCTGTAGTACACGGTTTGGGAGCTCATCCGGGCCTGCAGCTTTGTTGACTTTCATATTTTTCAACAATTTGAGGACCCCTTCTTCTCCGATGTGTAGGTGTGGGATGTCTTCCTGAATGTGGGTAGAGACGTTTGGCATAGCAGGGTCGTCGTCTTTAGTAAATACAGACTGGAATTGGTTCACCAGGATGTCGGCTTTCCCTGCACTATCACTGATCAATTGGCCATTGTTCTTTATTCATAGTAGCCAGGTAGACCAGTCAAAGTAGCAGGGAGAAATCCCCGCCTCTTAATGACACCCCTGGTAGAGTCGTCATTTGAGGAGTGGAGACTTGCTTTAGTGGCACGGGGATATGGGAAAAAGAAACGCGCAATAAAGGGAACACTGCCTGGAACAACAAGGAACACCCTCACCCATAATTAATGGAACCCAGATAGTTAGAATATGTCTGTGAAAATTCCTTAAACAGGTCTTAACGTTATATTGATATATTTAAATACATATATTTAAAACTGAAAATAAAAAGTAGAATTTATTTATACATGTGGTTAACCTAGTAAGTGACAGTGAAGTTATTAATAATATGTGTGGATTAACACTGAAAGTCAGTGACGGTGAAATCATTTGTACAGACGGAATTATGCTGAAAGAGACAGTGACATTGTTTATCACTGCGACTTGATACTAAAAGGGATGTTGAATTTGTTTATTTAGTGGGATTTACACAAAAAGGGACAGTGAAATTATTTATACATATAGATTTATCCAGAAATTGACAGTGAAGATTCTAAACATGCGGATTTACGCTGAAAGCGACAGTGACGTTGTTATGTGGATATACACTGAAGGATCAGCAACGTCATTTATAAATGTGGATTTTTTATATATATTTTAGGAATATAACCCATACCGTCGCAAGCTTGGTTTTTTTAAAATTGAGAAAAAATGCAGTTTTTCGTTTTATAATTCTATCTTTGATACTGTTTACAGTAAATAATGTCAACCCATGCATTTAAAAGCATTCTTATATTTTTCTTTTTCATTTTTTTCTTTCTATTGACTATTTTTTTCTAAAATTGATAAGTGAAGTTACTATATATGCAAATTTATCCTGAAATTAACAGAGAAGTCCATGAATTCACCTGAAATTAACACTGAAGTTACTATATATGCAAATTTTTACCCTGAAATTAACACTGAAGTTAATATATATATATATGCGGTGAATTTACCCTGGAAATATTAAACAGTGAAGTTATTATATGCAAATTCAACCTGAAATTAACAGTGAAGTTATAATATGTGGATTTACACTGGAAGAGACGGTGACATCATTTATTTATTGATTTAGGCGGAAAGAAACGGTGACGTCATTTATATACGTGGATTTACGCTAAAAGAGACGGTGACGTAATTTATTATGTGGATTTACTCTGAAAGGGACGGTGACGTGATTTATATACGTGGATTTACGCTGAAAGAGACCATGACATCATTTATATACATGGATTTACGCTGAAAGAGACCGTGATGGTTTATATATACTATATGCACCTAATAAATTCTGTTTAAATTGTACAAAACAAATGAACGGGACAGTCACTATTTTTTTTTAATGCTGCCTACAGATACATCGTATGATACGTATCTAGTAGAAGGTTTAAAGCAGAGGAAATTATTTTAGTATTTATAGCAACAGGTTACACATTTTATATAACCATACCTAGAAGTTACTGGGCCCAAAAAAAATTAAGAAAGGTTACATCTGAATCGGGGAGCAGTGCCATAAATGTTTAATGTGCTGAGAAGGTTGATTCCGATTTACTGCATCCGTGGCTTGGATGGTTTGAAACCTCGCCTCTCTCACTGCGAGTTGGAATAAATAAGAAAGTGTGTCCTTTCAGATGGGCAGAAGGTATACACTACTATTTCTACCCAGGAAAAAGTGGTGTGCCCCCACCATGGATGATATCGATCATCATATATGGCCTAACATGTGCTAAAAATTACGTAAATCATTCAAACAACCAGCCAACCGATTTACTGAACCACCAGGTTCATGTTGATGACCCTCATCTTACAGATGTTGCCAGCTATCTGTCAGATGACTCCCATCAGCCAACTCACATCTAAATCATTTCATGCTTAAATGTTATATTAATTGCATATATAAAATTATGTATTTATTAGGCACATATTTATATTTGCTTTATATTATAAGCACAACAAATGGGCGTCAGGGTTGTCATTAGTAGCCAATTGCCGATCAAAATTATCGGTTAAAATGGTGTTATCATCAGTTAGTTTTGCCTAAACTTGTATTTGAAATATGTGACATTGACTTCGTTGATCCCTCGTCAAATTGTTTGGAATTCAAAATGAATCCCTATTGCCAGGGCTAAATCTAGTTTACGGTAACTACTTTGCTGTGAAATTAGGAACTTCAGTTTAATTTTTTAGTTCATTTGCTCTTAGTACAAACATGTACCACTTCTATGGTGTAATCGGTAAACACGTCTATCCTTTTAGGGTAGAAGACCCAGGTTCAAATCCTGGTGGGAGTAAAAATTTGTTTGGAAAAAGAGCTGGATTAAACATTTTTTTAAGTATTTCTAAATTTTGAATTTAATTCAATGTAATCAAATTCAATTTAAACAATCGAATATCATAAGTTACAGCATGTCTGGAAACGACCACGAGGGAAAGAAGCTATTACAAGACAATGGCCCATTTAGCAATAAAATCTTTCATGAGGCCCTCTTTTCTTCTTTGAAAGCCGTTTCCCTCTTTTGGTTTTGCAATAATGAGCCTCTTATAAAATATTTTACCTAATATTGTAATGCATTGAATGCTCTTAGAAGACAGTGGCCCAGTTAGTAAAATTATCTTCCCTGAGGCCCTCTTTTCAATTCATTATCTTTAAGGCCCTATTATATTACCCTTTGGTCTTAAAATGAAAAACAATGTTATTTTGCTACAATAATAGGTCTTTTTTAAATATGTTTACCATATATTTACAAAAATCTTCCCTGAGGCCCTCTTTTGTCCATATTCTTCTCTTTTTTTGCTATGACCTTTGCCCTTTAAATCTTGGTAGCCAAACAGAGACTAACGAGTGGTCGTTTTAGCGCAGGATGAAACCTAACATGTGATGTTGACCAGTTTTCAAGACGTTTACACATCCATAAACTCTTCTTACTACATTCTTTTCTTTCACGACTGTTATTATATTTATTATCTCATTTTAACCGGGTGTGTCTTTAATTGAAATGTTGAAAAATACTAGCTCCGTCGTTTCAATGGGCGCTTCAGAGAGCTGAGATCAATGCCAAGAATGGAAGTTTATAACAATTATGTAAATATATATCCATTTTTTGATATCATACAGTAGCTTTTTTCACGTTTAATCTTCATTATTGTGATCTTTATTTTTTCATATTGACTACTGTTCGCATTTAGGCAAAATAAAAAAAAAGTTAAAAAATAAAAAGACAAAAAATGTGAAATACGGTATACAAAATGCAAAGTCTTATTATAAAGGACTAGTGCTAGGTTATGGGGAAAAAAACAATAATAAATCTATGAATTGAAAGGAATGTTGTTTAACGGCTCATCAACACAGTATAGGTTATTTAGAGCTGCCCCAGAGAGAGGGGGAGGATACATAGGATTCCGAGAACCGTGCCCTACTCTTACTATCAAATAGATTCCTATGGTTCTTTAACGTGCTCGGAGGATAGACCGATACACGGTACTGCCCGGTTTGCGTCCCCATCCGTCGGACGAGGCTAACAAAAAGTGTCTTGGTCAAGAACACACCGACGAAACTCAGTGGTGCCACGGAGGATTGAACCCGGGGCCTCCGGTTACAAATCCGTCGCACTACCGACTGCGCCATGCCAGCCCTAAAGAAAATATTTTTTGTTTCAAAACCTGGTGTAAAACCCACATTGTCAATACATACAGACTTGCTTTACACAGATAATTTTAATGTTATAGTATCAAAAATACACATTGTTTCATGCTACACTGATTTTTTCTCATATTTTGTTTTTGGAAAGAGAAAAAACAACAACATACTGTGTAAAATATCTGTATATAAATCCATTATCAAAGGACAATGTTTTAGGATAGATTTAAAGGATTAATATACACAACTTCCAAAATTATTATTTTTTCGATAAAAAACAAGAAGGTTGATTAAGGAAGATCAAGATATAAGCAAGGGTATGTTATTTCTAATTAGTAAGCCAAGCTTTGCATGTCCCAGAATGAAAACATTAAGTTTATTTGCTACAGTTTGATACTGGAAAAATCAACAAAGTAAATTGTCTCTATACTAGCAAGGTATTGACTCCAAATGGTTTCAAACGTATTCATTTTTTAAAAGGTTTTTATATGCGATTAGTTTCTCAACTTTGTACAAAGATATTATATACGTTTTAAAAAGGTTAAGCTGTGGCATTTGACGTTGCATCTTGTTTCGATAAATGTAAAGTTTTGCTTGCATGATGATTTTGCTCAAAACAGTATTAAATTTACTATTTCCAAATAAAAATATCTGTTTCTGTTAAAGTTACGAATGCTGTTTTGCATTTTTCTGTAAGATAAGTTTGAAGTTTTGACCAGAATTCTTTTACTGTTCCACAGTTCCACAACAGATGTTGGATAGTTTCAGGTGTATTTTTGCAAAAGCTGCACATATCGTTATTATTAATATTCATTTTAGGCAAAAAGGTAATTTGTTCCAAATATCCTATGGTTGATTCTAAATTGAACCAAGGTAACTTAGGATCTTTTGTTATTTTATAAGGTAAGGCATATAATCTTTCAAATTCAAAGTTTGGAACACTAACTACTTCATTTTTCCATTTACTTAATGCTTTGGGATATACATTATTTCTAATCATGATGTCATATATGTTTCGACAGCCTTTCTCATTTTGTAGAATTAAGGATAGGATTAGTGGACGAATAGGGTTTGGCTGTTACAGGCTAGATGCACAATATTCAGGTTTGCCAAATAATTCCTGCCAGCAGTTATAAGACCTTCATATTCAAGAAAATTGGACTATATTATTGTGTTCATTCAATTCTATGTATGAATAAAGATTTCCATTTTTGTTTAAAATGTCATTGATAAAAGTTATTCCTCATGTAAACCATCTTTTTTAAAACACACTAGAGCCTCCGATTGATATTTAAACATTTTAAAAATGTTTGATGCTTCAAGAAGCCCTTATAAAATAAATACATTAGATGTAATCATTGATCACATAGTAATAGTGTTAAATAAACTATTTTCATATTGTTTATATTAAATATATGATATCTGGAATGTTTTCACTAGATGATATATGTATAAGATCTATATCTTGCAATAAACTAACCCTCATGTCAAAGGTGTACCCTAATGTCTGTGGATTGGAGAAAAAATATATACTTGCAGACCATATAAGCGTAATTTAACAATATATCAAGTACCTTGGACGTCATGGACGTCAGTATGGACTTCATGAGTCATAACTTTCTTTGTTTAGAGTTTTATTAATTGATTTACTGATACAATATCAAGTTCATATATGCATGCAGCTGACATATCACTCTCGACTGACAAAACGGTAAACAATCACTCCCATAATATGATATAATCATAATTACAATGTCTCTTCCTCCTCTCCCTTCAATTCAACCGTAATATTAAAGTATATATTTGGAAAACTCAACAAATGCTTCCAAACTGTCAGTCATTATATGGATCGAACTGTTTGGGATCGAACTGTTTGGGACCGAACGAACTGTTTGGGGCCGAAACGTCTTGATTTCAACTACGGGATTTATTTTGTTAAAAACTATAATTTATCGGTCATAGCGATAAAATATCAAGAAATTGATCAAAATCTCTCACTAATCTGCAATATTTTCATCAATACAACATTATATAGAGGAGCACTATTTTGCGGAGAGCTACAATCGAAAACCGAACCAAATGCTGCATTTTGATGCAAAAAACCATTGAGCGAACCAAATGCTGCATTTTGATGCAAAAAACCATTGAGCGGCACCCAATACTCTCCGAGCCACTATTCCCGAGTACGGAAATTGGCGAAGAGTTCCGATTGGTTCGAGCTGGGTTGTTCCGCTGTTCGGTGTTAACGGAGAACACCGAAGCATTATCTGAGGTCATTCATCATACTACAACGATATGGGCTGTGTTCTGGCAATAAGCCTATCTGTTTGAAATACGCAGTAGTTTTTTTTTTTAAAGAATGTACATTAAGTTCCACCAGCTAGGATCTAAAAGATTTGATAAAAAAATAAAAAATAAAATTATGTTTTTGAAAAACTACCCTCCAATGGAAATGCATGTCAATATTCAACTACACACGATTATAGTAAACATTGAAATGTGTACAGAGTTAGAGCAATGAGTGATGTTTGTGCTTTCAAAGCCTTTCTCATGGAAATTTCCACGAAATAAAATAATGTAATTACATTCTTTTTAGCTAACTTGTTATACAAGTGACGTAAGGAAAAGTATTTAGTGGCACTCAGTCTTTACGCAGAAAAAGGTGAATTAAACATATTAACACCTTTTCCAGAAATCCTGGAAGTACTGGATGTAAAATGAATTTCATATAAATCAACATCAAACGGTATGATTTGTAGAGATCAACTCACATGAAGGTGTCTGATCAAAATACATAAGACAAATGAATACCTTTATTTTATTTTCACTGGATTGGACAGACATCAAATGTTTTTTTATTTTGTTTTATATATAAAAAAAAAAAGGATGCAAGAAGCTACCATCCTGTAATTATACACATTTCTTTGAAGAGAGAATGACCAAACCGAGGAATATATACTCAACAAAAAAGAAACTTCCGCAACTTTACCCATACATGTAGACACAATGAACATATATTTAGTTTGGTCGTTTATGTTAATACCTTTGTTAAAAGGCCAGCACTGTCATGAAAACAATTTTTCTTGAATCAAACTTGTACGCAAAGTTATTCCCTTGTTTTGGTTTAAACAGCATTTCCGGGCTTTGTGGTTTAAACTTTGATTAAACACCGTTTTGTTCTATTGAAATAAACAGAAGATAACCCCAGCACCAAAAAGACGTAGAAAGTAAGCTGACCTGTTCACTCACTTTTGCGCCATACAGCTTTCAAGAACGAATATTTTCAGATTACCTCCCTTTATAATACAAATATAGTGATTTCGCAATTTGAATAAAACATGTTTTAGCAGCAAACACTAACTCTGGTTTTTGATGATTAGTAATATTGATCAGAATGATTGAGTGATAGGTATATGTTGATGAAATTATATCTAGATTGGTGTACAAAGTGTAACACAGTCAACCCTATGCAAATCACAGCTTAAAATGCGGAAGTTTCTTTTTTTGTTCAGTATACATGTACAATTACATTACAGGCTCTACGATTATGTTCTTCTCGTCATGTCCAACTAAGTACCTTTGGTATATTCTCTGTTTTGATTGGATGCCTGGTCAACGGAGATGCGCTCTGAAGAAAATACTTCTGGGAGTCATTTTTCTAGATTCGGGCAGAGACTTTAATATGCCATGGAAAACACTGGTTGAGGATTTCGAAGAAACAAGTGTGTCGTTCGGGGGAGAAGAATTGGACTGGTACAATACGTTTGGAACATCAGCTAATGTGAGATTTAGTTTTTTACGTCTCGCATCACACTTATTTTTCCGTAGGGTCCCGTTGTACTGTTTTTGTCCATAGAGATCAACACAATTTATAGGATACCTTCAGGCTTAAATTATTCATTAATCCAATATCTACAATTTTAAAACATAAGAAATATTTACTAGTGTTTTTCCTTTTGGAATTTCATGTTTGTGGGACACCTATCAAATTTAACATAATAATATGACAGAACTACAACCCTGTGATGATTTGACCAATGATGTCTAAAATTTGATAAATTAGCATTTTAGAACATTTTATATCAAGATGAACTTTTCTGTGATCTCTTCTTCGTAAGATGCGCTAGATTTAGCACCTGGTAGTTAAACATGTTCAAAAACTAGCTAGTTCGGATCAAAACAGTATCTAAAAATGCTATATTTTGCTTTGTTAAATCTCTATCTACCTCATCATAAACTCGTAATCAGCTCATTTAATTAAATCAACATGACACGCATGTAGTGTATTTATGAAACATCACATGAGTGTAGTAAAGTCATGACTTATTTATCGTTCTACACGAGCGAATGATAACCGAGTCACTGTGTTGGGGTACACAGTAAATTATTTGCATGGTATATCGTACAATACGGTCATGCATTCCTTAATATTTGTATTTACCATTGTTGTATGGTCGGTGAAATGCCTTTGATGAACGCGTAGCATTAAATCGTTTAGTCTTTTTTTGTTTTTTTTTAAAAACAAAGGGGCTTACCATACTCTAACTTCCAATACATGGAATTTAAAGTACGGACAGGGTCATTAAGTACACCAAATTACAAAACAGAGCCTGTCTCCGCTCGTTATTTAAATAAATCACCAGACTCTACCTTATTTGAAATCTTACTTACAATAGTATATGCATATAAGTAACGTTAAACAAGCGAACGCGTCACAACCGCGTAACGTAGCTGACGTCATGTCCAAGAACCAAAGACGGCATTATTTCTCTTACAAATTGGTGTCACACGGCAATCTTAAAATTGTTACTTAACAAGCATTACAAAACTGGTGCAGTGTAATCAAGAGTTAGCAGATCTAATATGCAAAACAGTTTATTTTTAACTATTCCTATAATTACTATTAACCCTTAACACGCTACATATATATAATGGACTCTTCTTTATTTGAATTAAGATTATACCATTTATGTGACAAAGGGGTGTTTTGGGGGGGAAAATGACTGATCAGCAACCGGACTTTGTGAACCCTGATGAGTAACTCGCAGGCAGATCTGGATTTACAGTGGACTCAAAGGCTGTTATAGTTGTGCTTAGCGGGTTAAGGGTTAATGATCGCAACAAATGCATGTTATGAAGAGATACTAACGGGACGCCGCGAATTTCATAGAAATCAAGATTACCGTGCGCATATTTAAAGGTGAATTAACAACACTGAAGTGAAAGTTTCATGTCGTAAGGGTGTAATGTTATAAATAGAAACTTACATTCGTGAGTTGTTGAATAACAACGGCAGAGCCTCGTATTATTTCATTTTATCCAGCTCATTTATTAAAGTCAATAACACACAGAAACTCGTAAGATACTCTATGAACCGACGATCATACTCGGTACAGAAATGTGAATGTATGATAAACCAAAACATTGAGCAGGCAGGGGGCGGAAGTATGTATATGTGATATAATGATTGTGTAGTATATGTGCATTGTTCAATTTCTGTTTTAAGTTGTTTTTAGAATTAACATTTATAATTTCAGTGCTCTTTGGCGGACTAAACACGACTGTATGGATTGCCAGGTTTAACAAACTCTTCCAGAAGAATCTATGCGGGTGTTATACTTTTGACCTGTAAATAAAATATAATGTAACATTGTTTAAACTACAGAATATGAATGTGACTCTTAACTATGAAATTTTACTGCAAATATGGAAAGAATTAAATAAAACAGAATACAACATCTCTGTATTTTGTTTATGAATTGTTTAAAATCCCTTTTTGAGTTGGAGTGTGCAGTTATATGCATTCTCGAATGTTGGCGCACCTGCCTGTATGTGGCTGTGTGTGGCTGTATGTGTTTTTTGTAAGAAGCAATGTATGTGTTTAGTTTGAATTATGATTCAATTCCATGATCCAAATTACTGGTTTTGTGGAAATGTGCTAAAGCTATTTGCCTCAGAATACATATTTTCAGAAGGGTGGCTATGTTTGGCCATAATGAGAAACAAATCAGCCAAATATTTCCGAAAGAGTCATTTGTTTTACTGCAATTGTAGTAATCTTTATTGTACAGAAATGCTCAACTGATTAAAACGAATATCCAATAAAACATTTCCAGGTAACTCTGGATTCACAGTTGAGGTTTACCACCACTAATTACTGGGCAAACTGCCCATTTCTGTTCGATTGTGTGGTTGTATGTATAAGAAGCGTAATAATAGTAACTTTGTGAGCAACCATCACTGAAAACAGCTGTACCCTTGACCTTTTTAATAAATACACAAGAACTTTCTTACATGTCTTGTGACTCCAGCTTTTCTGGTGATTTGTTAAGTGGAAAATTAGTTTTCTATATGAAAATTACACTGCCTTGAGTTGAAGTTGCAGCAGATCATTAATATGTGACACTTTAACATTGGTGTCTATGGGGAAAATAATTACTGGTCAGAGGCGTAGCAAGTCTAAAATCTTAAGTACGCACCCGTAATGCCAAAGGCATTACCATTTGCGCGTAGAGCCGAGGTGGGGGTAGGTGCGGGAGGGGGTCGCCCCTCCTGCTGGAACTAAATAATCTGGTAAAGTTTGGTAAAGATCAGATGAAAAATGAAGGCCCTACCGTATTAACGAGGCAAAATATAGCATTTTTAACTTAATCAAGAGCCATAACTCCTCTGTTACTGGTCCAACTGGTCCAACATAGAGCTAAAAAAAAAAAGTCAAAAAAATAATCAAAAAAAACAATTCAAAATTAAAAAAAAAATTAAAAAAAAATTAAAAAAAAAAAAATTAATATAAAAAAAAAAAGTCATAAAATCTGGTAAATTTTGTCAAAGATCAGATGCAAAATGAAAGCCCTATCGTATGACGAGGCAAATTATAGCATTTTTAACAAAATCAAGGGTCATTACTCCGCTGTTACTGGTCCGATCTGGCTGGTTTTCGAATTGACCGAGCTTTCATTGACATTAACAATCTGATAAAGTTTGGTAAAGATCGGATGAACAATGAAGCCTCTATCATCTTAACGAGGCTAAATATAGCATTTTGAACTAAATCAAGGGCATTAACTCCGCTGTTACTGGTCCGATATAAATGATTTTCGAACTTGTCCGAGATTTCATTGATATTAACAATCTGATAAAGTTTGGTAAAGATCGGATGAACACTGAAACCCCTATCGTCTTAACGAGGCAAAATATAGCATTTTGAACTAAATCAAGGGCCATAACTTAGCTGTTTCTAGTCTGATATGAATGGTTTTCGAAACTAGATCCGAGCTTTCATTGATATTAAAAATGTGGTAAAGTTTGGTAAAGATAGGATGAAAAATGAAGGCACTATCTTCTTAACGTGGCAAAATATAGAACTTTGAATTAAATCAAGGGCCATAACTCCGCTGTTACTGGTCTGATATGGCTGTTTTTCGAACTTGTTCGAGCTTTCAACGACATTAGCAATCTGATAAAGATTGGTAAAGATCGGATGAACAATGAAGCCCCTATCGTCTTAACGAGGCAAAATATAGCATTTTGAACTAAATCAAGGGCCATAACTCCGCTGTTACTAGTCCGATATGGCTGGTTTTCGAACTTGTCCGAGCTTTCATTGATATTAACAATGTAGTAAAGTTTGGTAATGATAGAATGACAAACAAAGGCCCTATCGTCTTAAAGAGGAAAAATAGCAATATAGCGTTTTTAACTAAATCAAGTACCATAACTCCGCTGTTACTAGTCCGATCTGGCTTGTATTCGAACTTGTCCGAGCTTTCATTGATATTAACAATGTGGTAAAGTTTGGTAAAGATAGGATGAAAAATGAAGGCCCTATCGTCTTAACGAGGCAAAATATAGCAATATAGCATTTTTAACTAAATCAATGGCCATAACTCCGCTGTTACTGCTCCGATCTAGATCGTTTTCAAACTCATCCGAGCTTTTATTGATATTAACAATCTGTTAAAGTTTGGTAAAGATCGGACGAAAAATGAAGGCCCTATCGTCTTAACGAGACAAAAGTTAACGACGGACGACGGACAGACGGACGGACAGACGGACGACGGACAACTCGCCATCCCATAAGCTCTGCCAGTAGAGCTAAAAATTAGCTAAAATACATGATCTGAGAAAATCGAATTTAAACAGAAAACGATGCTTTACTACCGATGTTTCTATACACCCCAAAGCACTGTATCATCATAAAACATGCAATTTATAGTTCAATGAGCTGTTCTTGAGATAAAGGAAATATTTCCCTCGGGAGAGAAATTGCTCCGCTATAAGATCTCCTGCTTTCGATTTTTATATCGAAGCAATTTCTCTCCTTCGCAAAAAAATCTCATATTTCAAAACCACTGGTAATTTAACTCCATATCATGTCTGGGACTATAAAACTTAATTTCATATGACGTATTTGAAAGGTTTCACAGAGAAGAGTTTAGCTGTTGAAATCATTTGCGTGGACGATATGTTTTGGGATTTTTATCTAACTGTTCGGAAAAAAACAATAAAAAACGTTGATATTAAATGTTCTGTATTGGTCAGTTTTATATATACGATCTGATCAGGATGAACCTTTTATTGGGATATACATTTATTTTATTTAATTTTGTTTTGATTTTGCTTTTATGATTTAAGAATAGAAAAATTAGCAAAGGGTGAGGTTGTACCTATACATGGATAACGGAGTGTAAACGCTCAAGCAGTTAGTTTGTCAATAACCGTTCTTGGTAAGAAATAGTCTACCCACACACATATAATTTAGACATAAGCATTTTTGATTATAATCATTAAGCATATTCCGAAACACTCGATTGCCCGTTTTGCATCCCAATCCGACAAACGAGGCTAATGAAGAGTCTTTTCAGAGAAACTAAGTGGCGCCTGTGAGGTTCAAAGATGTAATCTTCGCCGTTGTCTGCACAGAGCGTCGCCGGCTTCAACTTTCAAAAAATGATAACTGGATATAGAGTTAATAATTAACCAACTAATGTGGGTATACTTCTTATATTCAGTACAGAAACGAAATTGGGTTTAATGTAGCTTTAACACATCATATTTATAGGTTATTAGATTTGTATTGGGATATATGCACGAGTTCTTCCGCATGACAATATTGCGCGACTTTAGGAAGAACGAGTGCATATTTCCCAATACAAATCTAATAAACTTTTTATTACATACGGAGTTTTAATACAAAAACGAATAAGTAGAACAAAACAATAATTTTTAACATTTAAATTTCATCAAAAATATTTATTTGAAACCAGCATACTGTCGTAACATCGTGGGAATTTCTCACAATGAAACAAAATACTATAATGTTTACATCACATGGTAAACTTCCTGCGACATGAACTGCGAACTGCACCGATCCCTAAATCAAAGGTAGCAACCTACGTCACGCGCACGCGCCAATATGGATCCGTTTACATACGTAAACTGACAAACGGCTGGGAGTTTACAGCGTATTTAAAGACATTTTCTATATTTTTTTCTGCCTAACAGATTTTCTTTAAACTTTTTGTACAGTAAGTCTGATATATATATAGACAGAAAAGGCAAAAATAATGGTAAGTCACCATGATTGTTAAAATTTAAAAAAAAAAATTTGTAATGCCACCGTCATTTGAGTCAGTCTGTCCAAAAAGTTGACATGTCCATGTAATAGCTAAATAAGACATTTTTGAAGTCTAATCATTTATTCATTGGTCACAATTCTGCTAAAATTGTATTAAGTAAAGAACATTTAATTACAATAACATTTAAAGCTCATCTTTATGTAAAACCTATATTTTTTTACAAAATCTGTTGAGACCATTACCACAATTTATGCACAAATTAGCCCATAATGATACAATTTCCTTCTTTTTTTTGTATGTTCCCAATAATAGAATTTTTTTAAACTTTCTAAGCACATAGTTTAACATATATAAACACAAAATGTGCAATAAAAATGATAGGTCCCCATGCTTGTTTAGAAAAAGAATTTGAAACCCTACCCATATGCTAACAGGCCAAGTTTTGTATGAAATTATATAGAAATGGTATATTTTCCTTTTTTGTTATGTTCCTAAGAACATAATTTGTTCAAACTTCCTAGGCACTTATTTGAACATATATTAAGACAATATATTCAATTAAATTTATAGGTCACCATGCATATTGAGAGTACAACTAGACATCAAAAGCAACATTCCTGTAAATTTGTAGGAAAATCCATCCAATAGTTTTAGAAAAGAAGTCGAACAAATAAGTTGCGCATGGAAAACTACAGCAAATGCCTTTAAGGTTTAATAAAAGCCTTTTAATCCATGTGGTACGTAGGGCATTGTCAATTTACCAAAGGTTATGTAAATCTTAATAAAAATACACTTATCAGCTTCCGAATCGAGCTTCTCTGTATGTAAACGGATCTGTAAAAGCGCGTGCGCGTGACGTAGGTTGTTACCCTTTAAATAGTATGCATAGTAGTAGATTTTACTACGCGTCAACATGGTAGAATATTGACGTTTCCTGTTACATTGAAATAAACGGAGCTTGTAAATGCGTATGCAATAATTAGAGGTTATTAGATTTGTATTGGGATATATTCACGAGTTCAGTCGCGTAATAATAGTGCGCGACTTTAGAAACGCGATATTTATGCGCTAAAGAACGAGTGCATACGCATTTTTAAATTAGAAACAATAAAATAGGTTGTAACTTTAATTTTCGCCAAAGAACATCATCTGAAACATAATTGTTGTTGTTACTTCATGGGAATTTTCGCAATGAAAATTGCACCAACCACTAAATTGCACACCCAATATGACTTTACTACACTTTAGTATGAGCGAATATTATCGCCATGACGGCTGTCTGCATGAATAAGTTCATTATACTGAGTGCATTCTGTAATATATGCGGTCCTTAAATTACTATATTCGGTGCATATATCATTATATGTTGTACAAAGTTCTTTATATGCTGTTCAAACGTCTTTATATGCTGTCCAAACTTCTTAATATGATGTCCAAACTTCTCTATATGCTGTGCAAACTTCTTTATATACTGTACAGACGTCTTTATATGCTGTGGAAACGTCTTTATATGCTGTCCAAACTTCTTAATATGCTGTCCAAACTTCTTAATATGCAGTCCAAACTTCTTTATATACTGTACATATGTCTTTATATGCTGTGGAAACGTCTTTATATGATGTACAAACATCTTTATATGCTGTACAAACTTCTTTATATGCTGTACAAACTTCACTATATGCTGTACAAACGTATTTATATGCTGTACAAACTTCATTATATGCTATACAAACTTCATTATATGCTGTAAAACATATTTATATGCTGTACAAATGTCTTTATATGCTCACTTTGTTATTAGGTCTGTGATATGCTGTACAAATGTCATTACACACTGTACAAACGTCTTTATATGCTGTACAAATGTCTTTATATGCTGTACAAACTTCATTATATGCTGTGCAAATGTCAGTATATGCTGTGCAAATTGCTGTATAGGATGTGCAAACTACGGTATATGATGTGGAGAGTTCTTTATATGCTGTACATACTTCGTTACATGAAACTTATTTATATGCTGTCCAAACTCCTTTATATGCCGTCCAAACTTCTTTATATGATGCGCCAACTTCTTTATGTGCTGTACAAATGTCTTTATATGCTGTCCAAACTTCTTTATATGCAGTACAAACTTCATTATATTCTGTACAAACATCTGTATATGCTGTACAAACTGCATTACATGCTGTACAAACGTCTATGCTGTACACCCTTCTTTATATGCTGTACAAACTTCATTATTTGCTGTACAAACATCTTTATATGCTGTACAAATGTATTTATATGCTGTACAATCTTCATTTTATGCTGTACAAACTTCTTTACATGTCTTTATATGCTGTACACACTTCATTACATACTGTACAAACGTCTTTATATGTTGTACAAACTTCTTTATATGCTGTGCAAATATCTTATATACAAACGTCTTTATATGCAGTAGATGACTGTCTATATATTATGTGCATATTTCGTTATATGTTTTCGAAACTCCTCTATCATGCGTGGATTCACACACACAAACACACACACTTGATCAAAGATGGCTTAAGGAAAAACCATGAAAACTGTTCTTGAGAAAGTAGGAGCAAATGCTCAACAAATCGCTACATTTCTTGAACAAAAGATAACATTTTACCCGTTCTCCGATGGTATTAAGACCTAAACGAGCAAGCTCGTTGTCGGTCAGACATTTACAAAGGTGGACGGAATGTAACTGCTGGTCAATACATTTTTGACGATGGGCATTTAGCCCCAATTTGACTAAAATATCAAAAATAGCGTCTGCTGCCATCGCTTTGGCGGTTGACTGTGATCGGTTTGGCACTTTATGGTGTGACAGTCTTTTTCACAATCTCCACGCAGAGTTATTGTTCCTTGCACTCACATATATCTCTGCTAACTACTAAATTACAAGATTTTGGTAAAACCTGTTAAATTGGAATATGTTTGCCTGAAACTTATTTATTTCTTGTGTAAATATAATTTTCAGAATATCTGCAAATTAGATGTTGCAAGATATGAAATAATGCATATTACAATTTAGTTTTAATCGGGACTATTTTACTACAAAAATAATACGTACTTAGGTCTCCTCTATCGAAACGCATATGTAGACATTTCAAACCGAAGCTCGATAGCAGAAAACTACTAAAAATAATTACCTCATAGAGTTTTTCTTTGAAAATATTGAATATAGGTCTATATTTTATCTTTGCGGATCACGCAAAAGGATTTATTATAAACATCGTCATAACTTTTTTGAATAATCACGTGACAAAACCGTTCGCCCTATTTTCTTTGACGTTTCTACTTTCTGAGTCAGAAATGACTCTGGTAGAGATTGTCTCTTTCACCGCTAATAAATAGTCCTACTTCGAAAATCGCCGAGATACTTCCGAATGAATTTTGATCATCATATAAAGAAGTTTCGACAGCATATAAAGAAGTTTCGATAGCATATATAGAACTATGGACATCGTATAAAGAAAATTCGCCCGCATATAAACATGTTCATTTATGACAGCATATAATGAAATAAAAATGTTTGCACCGAATATATCGAAGAAACGATAGCATATAAAAAGGAGTTTGAACAGTATATACATACGTTGCAATGTAACGAAGTTTGTACAGCATATAAAGAACTTTGTACATCATCTGGGATAATAATTATAGCCTTGACATCATATACCGTAGTTTGCACATCATAAACAGACATTTGCACAGCATATAATGACATTTGCACAACATATAATGAAGTTTGTACAGCATATAAAGACATTTGAACAGCATATAAAGAACTTTGTACATCATCCGGGATAATAAGTATAGCCTTGACATCATATACCGTAGTTTGCACATCATATACAGACATTTGCACAGCATATAATGACATTTGCACAACATATAATGAAGTTTGTACAGCATATAAAGACATTTGAACAGCATATAAAGACTTTTGTACAGTACGTAATGACATTTGTACAGCATATAATTCATTTGTACAGCATATAAAGATGTTTTTACAGCCTATAATGAAGTTTGTACAGCATATAAAGAAGTTTGTACAGCATATAAAGACGTTTGTAGAGCATATAAAGACGTTTCCATAGCATATAAAGACGTGTGTACAGTGTATAACGAAGTTGGCAAAGCATATAAAAAAAATTGGACAGCATATAAAGACGTTCCACAGCAAATAAATACATCTGTACAGTATATAAAGAAGTTTGCACAGCATATAAAGACATGTGTACAGCATATAAAGACGTTTGTACAGTATGTAATGACATTTTTACAGCATATAAAGACATGTGTACAGCATATAAAGATGTTTGTACAGCATATAAAGACGTTACCACAGCATATAAAGACATATGTACAGTATATAAAGAAGTTGGCACATCATATACAGAAATTTGCACAGCATATAATGACATTTGCACAACATATAATGAAGTTTGTACAGCATATAAAGAAGTTTGTACAGCATATAAAGACGTTTGTACAGCCTATAAAGACGTTACCACAGCATATAAAGACATATGTACAGTATATAAAGAAGTTGGCACAGCATATAAAGAAGTTTGGAAAGCATATAAAGACGTTTCCACAGCATATATAGAGGATCTGACATGAGTAATCATTTCATACAAGATTTTATTAAACGAGTTCAAGAATTTGTTATTAAGCGAGCCTCCGGCGCGCTTAATAACAAATTCCTGGACGACTTTAATAAAATCTTGTATGAAATGACAACGAGTGTCAGATCCATTTTATCACATGAATTTTAATTTTTTTAATTTTGAAATTTTGAATTTTTGAATTTTGAAATTTTGAAATTTTGAATTTTGAAATTTTGAATTTTGAATTTTGAATATTCATGGAAATTGAATTTTTCATACTTATTTTTCACAGGTCAATATACAAAATCGCGTTTATCGGCCAAGTGTCCGCCATGCTTGTTTGTAAATTCGCGGAGTGATATATAAGACGCCTTGTATTACACATGGTTAATATAAGGAAATACGTAATGGGTATATTATACGGAATACAAGCAGTTCCATGTGGTAAAAAGACATCTGTACAATATATAAAGAAGTTTGCACATCATATAAAGAAGTTTGGACAGCATATAAGGAAGTTTGAGCCGCATATTAAGACGTTTCCACAGCATATAAAGACGTTTCCACCGCATATAAAGACATTTGTACAGTATATAAAGAAATTTGCGCAGCATTTAAAAGAAGTTTGGACAGCATATTAAGAAGTTTGGACCGCATATAAAGACGTTTGCACAGCATATAAAGAACTTTGTACAACATATAATGATATATGCACCGAATATAGTAAATAAAGGACCGAATATACTACAGAATGCACTCAGTATAAGGAACTTATTCATGCAAAGACAGCCATGGCGTTCCATAGAATATTGACGTTTCCTGCTACATTGAAAGTAAACGGAGCTTGTAAATGCGTATGCAATAAATAAAAAATATCCGACAGCGTGAGTATATTGCGTCCACGGAATGATTGCATATTTCGAACAATATAATAACAGTTTTAAAGGTCAATAGTTTAATAAATGGCTGCGGTACGCCGAACTGTATGTGACGAACACAACAACAACAACAACATATTATTATTATTATTAAGACAATATAGACGGAAGATAGAAACTGAACCAACTAGATGAGTATTCACAGTGTTGTAGATAATAACTTTTATTATAGCTTCGTCATATGACTTTATGGGTCTAAAATATCTAAATAAAACGTTTACTATTAAAAGTACATAATTTACTCATTATGCAAAACGGCATATGTGACTCTTGAGCACAATGTAAAAATAATGTCAATACATCAATGGCGTTACGACACTTTTAATTAAAATAATTGTACTTGAAATGCAATGTTAATTTATGTGATGTACTTTGAAACATGAATATCTAAATGCATAATGCTAAGTACATGAGCGTTGTTTTTTTTGTTGTTGTTGTGTTGTTTTTTTCTTTCGGTTTTTGTGTGTGTGTGTGTTTGTATCAAAAATATATCAAATACATTAAAACAACACGCAGTGTGTTATGGTACAAGTGAGGTTTGGTGCTCCCTAGAACCTGGTTTAAACCTCCCCCTCCACCCCACCCAGCAGCCTATTTTGCCACTGACCGTTCCAATGCGGTAGCCCTATTGTCAACCCTTTTGTGTTTGTGATGTCTTATCTTGCTTTTTATTCATCTTTAAATTTGTTCTTTGTTTCTGTGTGTGTTTGTGGCTGACTGTCGTCCTTGAATTTTACTTTTCCTGTTCGATTTTTATATCTACTTTTGCTTATCAAACTACATAACCGTACAGTAATTAATTATATTGTCTCCATGTGTTCAAACACAAATGTCAGAACGAGTATGCATGTAGAGTAGAATGACATTTGAACCCACATTATGACTTTACGGACTTGATTTTGGTACGCGAAGCATCGTCTTAAAATAACTAAATGATTTGTTTAAAATGTACGCAACGAAATGTGTCATTTTTAGAAAAAATAAAACCATTGCCGTTAATATACTGTCTTAAGTTTGTTAAGCGACACACATTCTTTCAAGCGACAAAAAGTCTTGTTAAGCGACATACAGTCTTTTAAGCGACATACAGTCATTTAGGCGACATACGGACTTGTTAAGCGACATACAGTCATTTAGGCGACATACGGACTTGTTAAGCGACATACAGTCATTTAGGCGACATACGGACTTGTTAAGCGACTTACAGTCATTTAGGCGACATACGGACTTGTTAAGCGACATACTGTCATTTAGGCGACATACGGACTTGTTAAGCAACATAATATTGTACCAAGACATAACATAAATCGAATTATCTCTATATATGTTACAGGGCGTACAAAATCCCATCTACAGACGAATATAAACGGATGGACAGAGGCTTTATCCGAAGAAGCTTTTGGTCTAGTAAAAAAAACACAGTTAGGTAGCAATTCCCTTTTTTCACTAAATCAGAGACATTGAAAGAACGCAATTAACCTTGCCAACTTACATCTTGCAAGTTTTAATTTTACAGTTTTTGCCGGAGGACATTTCGATTCAACTTTGTTAGAACATTTATTGATAAAATCAATCCATTGACCTATACCACTAATGAAAAGGAAAAGATAATTTACATGTCATAAAATATATATAGCAGGAGTACTATTACACGTACCGATGTCACTAACAATTCAAAATACTAATTAATAGTTCAACAATTGCGTGTAGGCATTTAAAATAATTGTAAATACGTTTCCATGCTAAAGGCATTATGGATAGAAGTAGGAAGGAGCATTTAGGTTGATATGAGACGACTTTTTACTCCAGTATGTATCATTTACCTCCGTAGTCAGCCCTAAAATTTAACCGAGGCAAATCCCTTCCTAGCGGGACCTTTAGACATGTACCCCGGAAAAACTGTTGATTTCTATATGTTATTTCCTTTATTTTAGTGCATTCCCCAGACAGATTTTCAGTTTAAATTTACAGAGATATAGTCAAGTCTATATTAGAGATAGTATTTGATTTTCCAATAGAATGCCTACTTCAATGTTTGGTACTTTCCCAAAATTCAACCGAGGCAACTGCCTCGATGTGCCTCAATGTAGCTACGGGCCTGACCTTCACTCAAAGTCAAACACCTTTAAGTCAGGGTTTTAGAATAGTTTTACATATGCAGAGTTCCACCTACGTATAATACAGTTCGTAATAGCTCAGCTAATTGTTATACGGAAACTCGCAAATTTAATCAATAGTGAAACAGCTAGATGTAAGCATTCATGCTGTCATTTATATGTGGAAGACAATCCCACTCTTCTTGAGCTTAGTTCTGGAATCCCTTCTGTTATAATAAGTAGACAATTATACGTTAAAATGCACTCTCAGCATCAACCACTGGTCGCCGCCACAACTAGGTATCGTAATGCACTCCCAGCATCAATCACTAGTCGCCGTTACAACTAGATATTGTAATGCACTCCCAGAATCTACCACTGGTCGCCGCCACAACTAGATATTGCAATGCATTTCCAGCTTCAACCACTGGTCGCCGCTACAACTAGATATTGTAATGCACTCCCAGCATCAACCACTGGTCGCCGCTACAGCTAGATATTATAATGCACTCACAGCATCAACCACTGATATCCGCCACAACTAGACACTGGAAGAAACTCCCAGCATCTGTACTGCCCGCCGTCACAACTAGATATTATCCTGAAATGGCAAATCGTCCATAGTGGCGGTCTGAGACGCTGTAGATGGGGTATCGTTTTCAACGACTGGTGATGCATCGTCTATGAAAGCGGCCGAAAAAGACGTTGTTGGATAATCTCCTTTAAATTGTGCATTGTCAATGGAAATGGTCGGAGAAGATGTAGCTTGGTAATCTTTCAATAGTGTATTGTCTACTAAAGTGGTCGGAGAAGATGAAGTCGGGTAATCTTTCAATAGTGCATTGTCTACTAAAGTGGTCGGAGAAGATGTAGTTGGGTAATCTTCCAATGGTGTATTGTCTACTAAAGTGGTCGGAGAACATGTAGTCGGGTAATCTGTCAATAGTGCATTGCCTACTAAAGTGGTCGGAGAAGATGTAGTTGGGTTATCTTTCAATGGTGTATTGTCTACTAATGTGGTCGGAGAAGATGTTGTTGGGAAATCTTTCAATTGTTTATTGTCTACTAAAGTGGTCGAAGAAGATGTAGTCGGGTAATCTTTCAATAGTGTATTGTCTACTAAAGTGGTCGGAGAAGATGTAGTTGGGTAATCTTTCAATAGTGCATTGTCAACTAAAGTGGTCGGAGAAGATGTAGTTGGGTAATCTTTCAATAGTGTATTGTCTACTAAAGTGGTCGGAGAAGATGTAGTCGGGTAATCTTTCAATAGTGCATTGTCTACTAAAGTGGTCGGAGAAGATATTGTTGGGTAATCGTTCAATAGTGTATTGTCTACTAAAGTGGTCGGAGAAGATGTAGTCGGGTAATATTTCAATAATGCATTGTCTACTAAAGTGGTCGGAGAAGATGTTGTTGGGTAATCTTTCAATAGTGTATTGTCTACTAAAGTGGTCGGAGAAGATGTAGTCGGGTAATCTTTCAACAGTGCATTGTCTACTAAAGTGGTCGGAGAAGATGTTGTTGGGTAATCGTTCAATAGTGTATTGTCTACTAAAGTGGTCGAAGAAGATGTAGTCGGGTAATCTTTCAATAGTGTAACATCTACTAAAGTGGTCGGAGAAGATGTTGTTGGGTAATCTTTCAATAGTGCATTGTCTACTAAAGTGGTCGAAGAAGATGTTGTTGGGTAATCGTTCAATAGTGTATTGTCTAGTCTGCTAAAGTCGTCGGAGAGAATGCAGTTGGGTAATCTTTTATTAGTGTAACATCTACTAAAGTGGTCGGAGAAGATGTTGCTGGGTAATCATTCAATAGTGCATTGTCTACTAAAGTGTTGGGAGAAGATGTTGTTGGGTAATCTTTCAATAGTATATTGTCTAGTCTACTAAAGTGGTCGGAGAAGATGTTGTTGGGTAATCTTTCAATAGTGTATTGTCTACTAAAGTGGTCGGAGAAGATGCAGTTAGGTAATCTTTCAATAGTGTATTGTCTACTAAAGTGGTCGGAGAAGATGTTGTTGGGTAATCTTTCAATAGTGTATTGTCTACTAAAGTGGTCGGAGAAGATGTTGTTGGGAAATCTTTCAATTGTGTATTGTCTACTAAAGTGGTCGGAGAAGATGCTGTTGGGTAATCGTTCAATAGTGTATTGTCTAGTCTGCTAAAGTCGTCGGAGAAGATGCAGTTGGGTACTCTTTTAATAGTGTATTGTCTACTAAAGTGGTCGGAGAAGATGTTGTTGGGTTATCTTTCAATAGTGCATTGTCTACTAAAGTGGTGGGAGAAGATGTTGTTGGGTAATCTTTCAATAGTGTATTGTCTACTAAAGTGGTCGGAGAAGATGTTGTTGGGTAATCTTTCAATAGTGCATTGTCTACTAAAGTGATGGGAGAAGATGTTGTTGGGTAATCTTTCAATAGTGTATTGTCTAGTCTACTAAAGTGGTCGGAGAAGATGCAGTTGGGTAATCTTTCAATAGTGTATTGTCTACTAAAGTGGTCGGAGAACATGTTGTTGGGTAATCTTTCAATAGTGTATTGTCTACTAAAGTGGTCGGAGAAGATGCAGTTGGGTAATCATTCAATAGTGTATTGTCTACTAAAGTGGTCGGAGAAGATGTTGTTGGGTAATCTTTCAATAGTGTAAATTCTACTAAAGTGGTCGGAGAATATGCAGTTGGGTAATCATTCAATAGTGTATTGTCTACTAAAGTGATCGGAGAAGATATTGTTGGGTAATTTTTCAATAGTGTATTGTCTACTAAAGTGGTCGGAGAAAATGTTGTTCAGTATAGTCCTTAAACGATTCGGGCCTCAGAGAGGTAGCTGTGTTATCGTCCCGGCATGGTGTATTGTTAACTGAAGCGGTCTGAGAAGCTGTAGGTGGGATATCGTCCTTATGCTGTGCATCATCCATAACAGTGGCCTCAGAAGCGATATATGGGAAATCGACCTTACGTGCTGCTGATGTGCGCTTGTCAGGACGCTTCAAGTTTTGCTCAATCTCCGTAAAGAAAACTGAATTTGCATATGTTATTTTGTAATCTGTGATTGCCCTATTGTTATCAACCATGAATAATATTCCGCTACAGTAGCGGAATATTATACTGAATAATGTACATACAAACTGCATAGCATTTTATGAACAGGTCACCATTGTTCAATGAACTCGTGTATAAATTCGCGATATTTATCAACGGCAATTTGTGTGAACGGGACATATTTATATATTGTTGAACTATTACCGATGAGGTGATCAAATACAGTTACTGATTTAAAAAGCAACATCTGATAACTTTGTTTTTTTAGGAGATTTAGTAAAAAATTGAAGCTTTAAATTCTATAAAACCAAATATATGCAACTTTAAACTACTTGCTTTAATTAATAATGCATCACAGTCTACTAAAACTACGGACTTGCTTATTTTCTCAGATAAAACAGTCTTTTCAAACTTCACAGAGTTCTTGCTTTACAATTTTGTAATTTTTCTCCTTTTCTTTAAATGATAGAAAAACTGAGCTTATATACTCCCAGGACTTTTCAACCACAAATTCTGCGTGCTAGTCTCTGTGTGCAAATGACCAAACCAAAGTCGCCCATAAATATTGGTTGCTCCTAATGTTTTGGCTGCAAGACGGTTGAGGTAATTATCTTAGAGACACACCCTTCATGGGACTTAATTTAAAAACTTAAATTGAATGAAACATTCGCATCAAATAGTTAAACATGTAAAATATTATTTAAATTAAATAATTACCAAAGGTTTGTCCTTTAACTCATTCATTTTAAACATACATTCATGCTAACTGCCATAGAACGTAAAACTCCCACAATGCAATGCAACAAACATGGCTGCCGCAGAAAGTAATTCTAAAGTTTTGAAAGGTAAACCAGCAAATTCATTTAAATTAGAATATAAGCTACGTTTTGATAATGACTGGAATACACTATCCATTGCAGAAAAACATTGTATCAACAGTTATTACCTAGTAAAGAGTGTCAAGTCGCAAAAAATAACTCAATTTACATTGCCTGTCCATCACGTCAACACTAAGAAACATTGATTTTCCCAAAGACTTGCATTACAGCCTTTAGGGCTACCTTGAATTCCTTATATCTCGTAGCCATATATGGCACTCTTTTCATGAAACTTACATCCGAGTGTCATTTAATGAGGAACTTATTGTCATAGCTAATATTATGAAAAGTTAGTCGTTTTGGGCTCTGAAGTGACACCCCCAAATTCTGCAGTTGTTTTCCGCCAAATGTCAAAGGTTACTTTTTTCAGGCATAATTTTAAAAAACAATTATAAAAATCTATATTAAAATATTCCATTTTGAAGAAAATATATTTATGTGTGAATTCCCAAGCTGTTTTATTTCAATCATTATTTTATCCAATCCATGACTTCATTTTGGTAAACATTAGTCTCGGTTTCCCTAGACATTTTTTTGACCAATCACAGTGACAATTAGGCATTTCCAAACTCACAAAAGTGTAAATATTGATACTCATTTCAACTACACCTACTCTTGTTACAATCATTATGTTGAAAAACCAGGTCTTCACAGTGCAACCTCCATGGAAGCTGTCTGAAAAGCTGTATGTTGGATATCGTCCTTATGTAGTGCATTATCCATAGAAGTGATCTCAGAAGCCGTAGGTGGGATATCGTCCTTATGTGGTGCATCATCCACGCAAGCGATCTGCAAAGCTGTATGTAGGATATCGTCCTTATGTGGTGCACCATCTACGGAAGCGATCTGCAAAGCTGTATATAGGATATCGTCCTTATGTTGTGCATCATCCACTGAAGCGGTCTACGGTGCTTATGTGGAATATCGCCCTTATGTGGTGCATCATCCACGCAAGCGATCTGCAAATCTGTTTGTGGAATATCGTCCTTATGTGGTGCATCATTCACGGAAGCGGTCTACGAAGCTTATGTGGAATATCGTCCTTATGTGGTGCATCATCCATAGAAGTGTTCTGAGAAGCTTCAGTTTGGATATCATCTTTATGTGGTGCATCATCAATGGAAGTGGTCTACGAAGCTTTAGGTGGGATATCGTCTTTATGTGGTGCATCATCCATGGAAGTGGTCTACGAAGCTTTAGGTGGGATATCGTCTTTATGTGGTGCATCATCCATGGAAGTGGTCGGAGAAGCTTTAGGTGGGATATCGTCTTTATGTGGTGCATCATTCACGGAAGCGGTCTACGAAGCTTATGTGGAATATCGTCCTTGTGTGGTGCATCATCCATGAAAGTGATCTAAGAAACTGTTTGTGGGATATCGCTCTTGTGTGGTGTATCATCCATAGAAGTGTTCTGAGAAGCTTTCGTTGCGATATCGTCTGTATGTAGTGCATCATCCATGGAAGTGGTCTGAGAAGCTTGAAGGTGGGATATCGTCTTTATGTGGTGCATCATCCATGGAGTTGGTCGGAGAAGCTTTAGGTGGGATATCGTCTTTATGTGGTGCATCATTCACGGAAGCGGTCTACGAAGTTTACGTGGAATATCGTCCTTGTGTGGTGCATCATCCATGAAAGTGATCTAAGAAGCTGTTTGTGGGATATCGCTCTTGTGTGGTGTATCATCCATAGAAGTGTTCTGAGAAGCTTTCGTTGCGATATCGTCTGTATGTGGTGCATCATCCATGGAAGTGGTCTGAGAAGCTTTAGGTGGGATATCGTCTTTATGTGGTGCATCATCCATTGAAGTGGTCGGAGAAGCTTTAGGTGGGATATCGTCTTTATGTGGTGCATCATCCATGGAGGTGGTCTACAAAGTAGTTATCTTAGATTTCGTCCTTGAGTGGTGCATCATTCATTTAAGCGGTCTGAGAAGCTGTATCGTCCTAACATGATACATCCGTATAGAAAACTTTCTGAGTGGTATTATATTGAGTATCGTTCTACAAATGGTCATCGGCTTTTGAAAAGATGATGGATTTGGGTTCTGGATTTCTCGTCCATGCTGTTACCATTAATGAACGGTTATTTTATCCCATTTCAATGTTATATGCAAACAATAGATGCTTTTAAGATATTAATCACTTGAATACATGACACTACTACAGTTGATATATGTTATGAGTGTTATACATAAATCGCGGGGATGGTTTCTGTGTCCGATGCTCTTCTTGTCTCTTCAATTTATTCGAGATCTGTCAATGGGATACGTCTAAAATCTTGCATGCGTCAAACTGCGAAAGGGGTTTATCCGATTTAGAAGCAACCTGAATTTAGAGTTTCAAACTCGGCCACAGTGATTGATGCTAAGAGTTCATACCAATGTCTAATTAATCCGGCGAGTGGAGAATGATCTTGGAAGTGCATTCCAATGTCCATCTGTGACGGTGGGCAGAGCATGATCGTGGAAGTGCATTCCAATGTCCAATCAAGTGTGACAGCGGGCAGAGAATGATCCTGGAAATCCATTCCAATATCCAATTGTGGCGGCGGACAGAGAATGATCCTGGAAGTGCATTCCAATGTCAAATTGTGGCGGCGGGCAGAGAATGATCCTGGAGGTGCATTCCAATGTCCAACTGTGACGGTGGGCAGAGAATGATCCTCGAAGTGCAATTCAATTTCCAATTGTGGCGGAGATCCTGGAAGTGTATTCCAGTGTCAAATTGTGGTGGCGGGCAGAGAATGATCCTGGAATTGCATTCCAATGTCCAATTGTGATGGCGGGCAGAGAACGATCCTGGAAGTGCATTCCAGTGTCAAATTGTGGCGGCGGGCAGAGAATGATCCTCGAAGTGCAATTCAATTTCCAATTGTGGCGGAGATCCTGGAAGTGTATTCCAGTGTCAAATTGTGGCGGCGGGCAGAGAATGATCCTGGAATTGCATTCCAATGTCCAATTGTGATGGCGGGCAGAGAACGATCCTGGAAGTGCATTCCAGTGTCAAATTGTGGCGGCGGGCAGAGAATGATCCTCGAAGTGCATTCCAATGTCCAATTGTGGTGGCGGGTATAGAATGATCCTGGAAGTGCATTCCAATGTCCAATTGTGATGGCGGGCAGAGAATGTCCTGGAAGTGCATTCTAATGTCCAATTTTGAAGGCGGGTAGATAATGATTTTGGAAGTGCATTCCAATGTCCAATTGTGGCGGAGATCCTGGAAGTGCATTCCAGTGTCCAATTGTGGCGGCAGGCAGAGAATGATCCTCGAAGTGCATTCCAATGTCCAATTGTGGTGGCTGGCAGGGAATGATCCTGAAGATACATTCCAGTGTCTAGTTGTGGCGAAGGGCAAAGAATGATCCTGGAGGTATATTCCAATGTCCAATTGTTGCGGTGTGCAGAGAATGATCCTGAAAGTGTATTACAATGTCCAATTGTTGTGGCGGGCAAGGAAGTTATTCTGAACTGCATTATTTTAAAAACATGTGGTTTTTTTTTTATATAATTATAAGAGTAATATTTATCCTAAATTGATATAATGTCATCTATGTAAGTGGGACTTATGTAAAAAATGAAAAAATTCTAAAACCCTGGTTTTAAGAGGTAGATCGTATATAACGGACACAATTAGCCCTATGCCAGTACAAATGCTCGTTCGTGTATATTCACTATTTCTTTAATTAGCATGGTATAATTGTTTACAATTATTTTGAATAGCCTACACGCAACTGCTAATTATCTTGGTAGCCTTTATCGGATAAAAGAATTGATTCTTGTAGCCTAATTGGCTTTTTGAACTTCTTGCGACATCGCTAGTTCAATAGATAGATTTTATCAAAACTGTATTTACAATTATCATTTTTCTATTAACGATGAATCGGAATGTTCTAGGGCAAAATGTGTTAAATAAAATGTTGCAAGTTAGCAAGGTTTTTCGATAAACTGCGTTTTACAAAGGCTGCTTTAGTGATAAAATAACACTGTTAGGTAAAAAAGTCGAACAAGAAAGGCAGCATTCGCAAGGTCAGTCAACCAGTACAAGCAAAGTAAACGACACCAGTTGGCAATTGTGGTACGCAATGTATACAACACCAGTTGACAGTTGTGGTACGCAAAGTATACGACACCAGTAGGCAATTGTGTTACGCAAAGTATACGACACCAGGTGGCAATTGTGGTACGCAAAGTATACGACACCAGTAGGCAATTGTGGTACGCAAAGTATACGACACCAGTTGACAATTGTGGTACGCAAAGTATACGACACCATTAGGCAATTGTGGTACGCAAAGTATACGACACCAGTTGACAATTGTGGTACGCAAAGTATACGACACCAGTTGACAATTGTGGTACGCAAAGTATACGACACCAGTTGACAATTGTGGTACCACATTAAACGGTCAGTGGTAAATAGGCCGCTGGGGGTTTCGACAGTTTGTATTTGTATCCCATGACAGAAAACTTCTTTGAATAAAGCCTTCGTGCGTCGATATAATGTTGTCTGTAGAAGCGATTTTGTCCGCCATGTAACAGTGATAATTTGATTTTTCGTTGTACACTTATATGAATAGTAACAAGGCTGTTTGTCGTTTATTGCTCTCAAATGACCAGTAAAAGAATCAGCACGGCAAGACGTTTACAGCCGCCACTCTGCATTAAACGAACGTTACTTGTCATAATGTGGGTTACCATGTCATAATGTGGGTTACCATATGCCGCTGGCAATGGCACCTCATTGAAGGTTCCATGTTCACCATCATACATGTATGCATACCATCTTCGGGGTGGCTCAAATTTCAGTAGTATTGGCATTTTAAATATTGAGTTCTGCTCAACCAGGGGCTCGAGGTCGTGAACGCTAACAAGCACTGTTCACTATCGTTCATGAACAGTCTCAATCAAACCGAGACTGCAATATTTTTGTGTACTGATCGTGTTCAATGATTTCAAAATTGCTCCTTTTATGCTTTGTTTTAAATGTAATTCTACTGTACAATCATAATCTTCGTGACCATTGTGTTTGACAACATGGAGACAATGCTTTACACAATTTGTGAAAGGCAAACCCTTATGGAAACACAATAATTCCCTATTAAAGGATTTAGACTATTTACAAACCATTAACAACAAAATAACTGATATTAAAAGTCAGTATGCGTGCCCTGTCTATAATATGGAAAATATTGATAATTTGCCAAATGACCAAATACAGTTTGTGATAAATGATCAGCTCTTTTTAGATACTTTACTTATGGAACTTAGAGGAAAGTCAATTTCTTACTCAAGCTACAAAAAGAAGCAAAATGATGAACTAGAAAAAAACTTTATAAAACAAATTCAAATAATAGAAAATGATCTGACACCTAATAAGACCGCCTTACTTCAACAGTTAAAAGATGAACTTCAGAAACTGCGAAAAATAAAAATGAATGGAATTTTAATTCGGTCACGTGCAAATATAATTGAAGAAGGAGAAAAGCCAAGTAAATTTTTTTGTAATTTAGAATCCCATAATTTCACTAGTAAAATTATCCCAAAAATTGAAAAAGAAGATGGAATTATTATAACTGATCAATTTAAAATTTTGGATGAAACAAAATCATTTTATGAAAACTTGTATTCCAACAAGGACTCAGAATTAAATAATGTTGATCTCAATCAAGATTTTTTTAACTTCAAAGTACCAACCCTTAATGAACAAGAATCAAAATCTCTGGATGGCTTTCTAACATATGAAGAAGCATCCCGTTCCCTATCATCCATGCATAATAACCGTTCACCCGGAACAGATGGCTTTGGAGCAGACTTCTTTAAAGTGTTTTGGAAAAAAATAGGTCATTTTATTGTTCGAGCTATCAGTTATGGTTACACAAAAGGGAAACGTTCAATAACTCAGACAGAAGGAGTCATAACTTGTATTCCAAAAGATAACAAGCCAAGACAATTTTTAAAAAATTACAGACCCATATCTCTACTCAATTGTGCCTATAAAATAGCCTCAGGAGCCATAGCATACAGACTTAAAGCTGTATTACCTAAACTTATTAATAATAGTCAAATTGGTTTTATTGCAGGGAGATATCTTGGTGAAAATACTCGTTTAATATATGATATCATGCAATTCACAGAAGAGCAAGATATAGCAGGTCTTCTATTGTTGGTTGACTTTGAAAAGGCATTCGACTCTTTATCATGGTCTTTTATCTATAACGTCTTGACGTATTTTAAATTTGGTAATTCTATAATATCATGGATTAGATTATTTTACCATAAAGCAAAACTAGCTGTTAACCTCGGAGGGCATTTATCCTCATTTTTTTCAATCGGTAGAGGCTGCCGTCAGGGTGATCCGATCTCGCCATATATCTTTATTTTATGTGCAGAAATACTAGCAATAATGATTAAAAATAATACAAAAATTAAAGGAATAACCATTAACAACAAGGAACATAAATTATCACAATATGCCGATGACACATCAATTCTTCTGGATGGAACGGATATTTCTTTAAATGAAACACTTCATGTACTATCTTATTATGCAGAAATGTCAGGCCTTAAAGTAAATTTCGACAAAACTCAAGTTGTTTGGATAGGAAAAAAAAGATTTAGTTCAGAAACAATTAAAACACGATGGAAATTATCATGGGGAAAAAATGAATTTAGACTTTTAGGAATTAATTTGCATGTAGACTTAAACAAAATGATTGACATAAATTATAATCATAAAATACTAACAATAAAAAATCACATTAAGCTTTGGAAACGTAGGTGCCTAACTCCTCTTGGAAAAATAACAGTCATTAAAACTTTATTAATACCAAAACTCAATCACTTATTTATGTCTCTCCCCAACCCAAATAAGTCGACGATTAAACTTATCAACAACATTTTATATGAATTTTTGTGGGAAGGTCCAGCAAAAATCAAACAAGCTGTCGTAATCAAACAATATTCTGAAGGTGGTTTAAATATGACCAACTTGCAAGCTTTTATCTTTGTGTTAAAAGCATCATGGATAAAACGACTCATTAGCAATACAAGTAGTAGTGGGTGGCACCATATAGTCACTAACACTGTCAATATTAAAAATTTATGTTGTTTTGGAAAGAGGTACATACAGCAAAAATTAGTTACAATGAAAAACATGTTCTGGAGAGATGTTTTAAAGGCTTTTTATAATATCATAGAAAATAATACTATATCAACAAATCAACATTTTCTGGCAAGTCCACTATATTATAATACAAACTTGGTTATAGGAGGTAAAACCTTCTTTATGAAAGAATGGTATGACAAGGGAATTTATCTTATAAATGACCTTTTTAACACTGATGGACATTTGTATTCCTTGGATGAATTTAGTACCATATATAAACTTAAAAAAAAATTCATGACTTTCAATGGAATTATAGCATCAATTAAATCCATGGCAGGTAACAAAAATATAACATACAGGGACATAACTCAGAAATTATTCGAACCAACACTGCCATTAAATATCACACCATTCTTAAAAACAACAAAAGGAAGTAAAGAATTTTACTATATACTTAATAAAAATACAGAACAACCTTCTTCTAACATGTCTAAACTTAAATGGGAACAAAATTATAACAAAGAGCAAGAAACATGGAAGGAAATTTATATGGCACCTTTCAAATCAACCTCTAGTTCTACATTACAGTGGTTTCAACTTAGAATTACCCATAGAATTTTACCTACAAGAAAATACTTGCATACCATAAATGCAATAGATAGCCCTCTATGTCACACCTGTCACCAGGAAGAAACATTGGTCCATTTGTTATGGTCTTGTCCTGATACACAGAACTTTTTACATCAAGTAAATAATTGGTTATACACTAAAAGTGTGTTAATTCCATTCACTGATGAGTTATTTATTTTTAACATTGGTAATAATATGTCTACAGCTGATCTCAGTGTAATACTTGAAATCAAGTACTATATATTTTCTTCTAAACGCCTAAATACACCACTCTCTATAGCAGCCTTCAAAAACAGACTTGTGTATTGTTATAAAACACTTAAAGAAATAGCCATTATGAACAACAATCTAGAACCTTTCTACCAAAACTGGCAAAAATACAAAGATATTTTCGAACCTTCCTAAAATAAACTTATTACAAAATGAGCTTTTGTAAAATTTTGTAATTCACTGTATGAAATATTCACCAAATAATGGGATAAAAGATAATAATATCTGAATAAAAAGTGTTTACATAGGCCAATTTAGCTGAACCAAGACCGCATCACTTTTAAAGTTGATATCATTTTAATCAATGCTCATATGTTTCCTGTTGTGAGGGGCTGCATGGGGGTTAGCATACAGAGTAAGAAAACTTAGATCTTCACTATTTTTTTTTTCTATTGTTTAACATGCTAAATTACTTCCCCTTAATAATAAAAATATTAACTGCATCTATTGCAACATGTAGTATAACTATTTGTTTACATTTTAATTAATAATGATAATATGCTTGTACTTTGTGCTCATATGAATCTTCATGAATTATTAAGATATATCATTATATGTGTAAGGTGTGCGGTGGGATGGTCCTCCCCGACCCATCACACACCTATTTACGCGGAGAATAAACGGGTCACCCAAGTGGTGATTAAAATTAAAAAAACATTAAAAAAAACATGGAGACAATGTTTGCCCTACTTTCTCTGCCAATGAAAACGCTTTATTCGGTTTGAAATTTGAAAAATAAGTTGAATAAAATTCTCAGACACTGTTTATAAGAAAAATAAGTTACATGTCATCTCGGTTATACTGCCTACGTGACCAGGATCGTGTCATCTCGGTTATATAATGCCTACGTGACCAGGATATAAACAACGCAAAAGGGCGGCACTTTATTAAAAGTAGAATTCATGTCGTCACCGTTTTCGATCTTCTCAGATGCTTACACAATGTGTTATTAAAGGAACACAATACAATCTTGAAGTATTTGAAATGGGTATCTCGATTTATATATCCAGTATCATTTTTACTTTTACCCTGGTTGCATTTAAATAAATATTTTTTTAAGTATTCTCTATTTCGTCTTATTACACTAGCTGTAATATATTATTGGTGCAATATATCAAAAAGTAATAATATGCAAAAACAAATGGCTTAATACAATTCTTATAATTAACATTAATGATTGAACAAATGCAATTTATGTAGAAAAACTAACGGGACGCCGCTAGTTTTTTAAAATAAAAACAGATTGCCACATGTGTCCCATTAAAATACGTCGTGGGCAAGACACTTTCCCTTAGCCTCGTCCGTAGGATGGGGACGTAAACCGGGCGGTCCCGTGTATCGGTATATCCTCCGAGCAAGTTAAAGAACCATAGGAATCTATTCGAGAATAAGAGTAGGGCACGGTTCCCGGATTCCTATGTATCCTTCCCCTCTCTCTTGCACGTCTCTAAAAAACCTATACTGTGTTGATGAGCCGTTAAACAACATTCAATTAAAACACGTCTGGGACACGTCGTCGTGGATGTGATTAGCGAGGGTTTCGTCGTTTCGAAGTGAAAGACGTGATTGTCTGGACATCAATGGCATAGTGTGCATGGCGTACGTGACTTAGTATGGCAAACTGTAAATCAGTTATAGTTTATATTTTGAAATTTATGGAACTTAATGCTGCGCTCCGCTTCGCGTCGCTTTCATTAAATTCCATAAATTTCAAAATATAAACTATAACTAATACATAACACATTGCGTATTGTACATTTGTGATGCAAAAAACACACGCTGATACACTTGCACTATGATGTTAGGAATTTATGTTTTAATTGAAATCGACAGATAATTTAAGACTTCGTTTCTAGAAAAAAACGGAATTAAGATTGTCATAACGCCATTGATTTATTTACATTCCTTATATTATATATAATTGTCTTACATTGGGATCAAGAGTCATATATGACATTTTGCATAATATGTAAGTTATGTACTTTTTCAAAATTGAACGTTTTTATTTGGATGGCCTAAATCCATAAAGTCATATGACGAAGCTATAATAAACGTTATTCTTGCTACTTTAACCTACAACAGGTTTAGCGCGACATGTTTTTCGATAACCTACAAAAGTATGTTCCCATCATATTTGCTTTATTTGTATCACCGACTTTGTTTACAAATGACTTTGTCGCATTATTATTGGTCTTATCTATGCCACTTTATCATTGACAACAAACATACATGGCTTTGTATTTCGTCAATGGAAATGACTTGCTTTTTATGTGCAATTTTTTTCCTCAGTATATTTTGTTTACTTTCAACCTTCTACATTGTCTTAATAATAATAATGTGTTGCTGCTGTGTTTAAATGAGGACTACGGTATGTGCTTCATGTATATTTTCGAAATGATTAATATATTATTGAATTATGTAAATATTCAGGAAAAATCGTCGCATAAAAATCGGCGTGCCATGGCCATTTAGTAAACCATCGGCCATTAAAGCTGTTATTATAATGTGATAAATATTAATTAATTGCACATAATTGATAGGCGAAATATACACACAGTATTAGATATATTTAAAATAGTGTATAATAGATATGTACTTTGTAATGTTTATTTTAGATGGCCTCGAACCGAATAGATCTATAAAAGGGGTAATACGAGTTACGTGCAGTTGTTTTATAGTTGTTTTTTTGAGTTACGTATAGTTGTTTTGACTTGTATGCGGGAGGTCATATCTTCTTGCTTAAAACGTTCAGCATTTACAGGGTATAATGCTAACACTGATCGGATCGACGTCGGCATAATGGCCCGCCTTAATTCCATATGGGAAAGCTTATATTAGCAGGATTTTATAACGGATATTTCTACAATAAAACATATTTAAACACATATGTTACTGCAAAAATGCGATAACCTGTTTAAAAACACCTATTAAATGTTTTAATTTTGCAATACGCAAAGTTTTTAAGCCGAAATTAAGGTTTATTTCATAACGAGCCAACCCCGTTTTCTCTTCTTGTAAAAGGGGTTGGGTGGGTTATGAAAGGTAATACTCGGACCACGTAATAGTGACTATGTGGAGTATCATGTATTGTGTCTTCTGCGTGGTATTCCATTGTGGTAGCACGGAGCTCGATGATACATGTCGACACCGTCGTTATATGACTGATTTGTTTTTAAAAAAAAATGAAAATGTTCAGTCACATTCATCCATCCAAAAATAATAAAATAAATGTGTATCTCATTGAAATGGTCATCCTGATTTTTTCCAATAGAAAAAAACATTAGGTTCATTTATGAAACAAAACACATCAAGTCGGAAATATAAAACTGCCAATATAGCAAATTTGATAGTCAAGCCTTTTCGGCAATCCATTACGTGGCCCCGCCTTAATTCCATTAAGCGATGAGAAAGCGTATATTAGCAGGATTTTATAACTGATATTTCGACAATAAAACATGTGAAACACACTTTTACTGAATAAAATGCGATAACCTGTTTAAAATGACCTATCAAATGTTTAAATTTTACAATATGCAATCCTTTTAAGCCGAAATTGAGGTTTTATTTCATACCCAGCCAACCCCGTTTTCGCTTCTTGGAGAAGTAATTACCACGTAATGAAACAGTTTGATATTAATCCTACAACATATAATTATTCCACGCAACTGATTAGTACCGTTAAAACAATATCCCTTCTATGTGAAACGTGTCAAATGCATCACATGAAATGAAGTTTTATCGTCCCAGACATGATTACATAATTAATTGGAAAGATATTAACAATAAAGTCGCAATATAAGGAGAGCGGCTAAGCCATATTTATTAGTTAATTACGATACATTCGCTGGATTCATCATTCTGACTTTAATTAAAAGAGCCGTAGTCGGATGAGAAACCAGAATACTTAAAGGGACACAAGGCAATCTTGAGTAGTTTATCAAGCATTAAAATTAGCACCTCGATTTATGAATCCTGCATCTTTTGACTTTAAAACTGCTTGCATATTATTAATTTCAAATTTGATTTATTCAATTTGCTTCGTTATTCTACAAGTTGTTTAACTATAGTATTGGTGAAGTATTACCAATAGCAAGACATTTGGTGCACCCTAGAACCTGGTATAAACACCCAGGGCCATTTCTACCACAGTCCGTTCCAAGGCGGGTTGTCAAACTTAATATTGGTATATTAAAGATTAAGGTCATTGGGTTCATTGCAGTCAAAAAGTTAATACGTTTTTTAACTCATATGACCCAAGAGCCCATGGACTTTTATTGCAATGGGATATACCAAAAGGTCTGTGGGTGTTTTCCTACTTGAAATGTTATGCTGAATTCAAAAACCCATATCTTAAGTGCACCAGCATGCCCCCAAAGTTAAAAATTGAAAGAAACTCTAGCGGTAGGTAAGAAAATCAGGGTCTGAAAAATGGGGGGTAGGGTTCAGTTTATGTTTATGCTATATTTCTTATAGCATTACTAGTGTTCAAAATGGTATCAATGCATAGGTAATGAGGCAAAGATATTTAAAACATAATTTGGGAATATTCAAAGTCAAGGTCAAAATGGTTTACAAGGTCAAAAGGTCAATTAAATGCAAAAACTAAATTAAAATCAAATTTTCCTTCCCATGTGTATATATTATTTTATTCCAGTGTATATATTCTATATTCTATATTATTTCGTGATATTTATTGATAATACAGAATATGCTGATATCGTGTAAATATATTTTAAATGTGGTTATATTACCCGTACTTCCAAACATCACTTTAATATGACACGGGGTCAAAATATGAGTGAATCTTTGACAAACTTCTTACCTTTAAGAATTGAAACTGGACGCTATGTTGGTGAAGCACCAAATTAAAGACTGTGTACTTTATGTCAGTCCGGATTAATTGAAGACGATACTCATTTTCTAGTGAAGTGTCCTTTATACAACAACATACGAACTGTGATATTCGGTGAAATTATTTCAAATGGAATATATGAAAACATGACAGACTCTAATAGACTGATTTTCCTGATTCATAACCACACAAGAAAAGTTGTAAAATTTCTTGTTAAAGCTTATCTGTTTAGAAGAAGTGCGTTATATAACTCGTAACTGTAAACATGTGGTGCATTTATTGAACTAAACTGACACTATTTATCGCAATATATATAATATTTATGAATGAACCCTTTGTAACTTTAATTGTATTGTAAATTGTACATTGTGAGCTCATAACAGTATTTTCTATTATGTTTAACCATGTTGACTACTTGTAAACTATAATTATAAGGTGACTTATAGGTCCGTTGGGCCGGGTGTTTCTCTATGCATTTGTATTAAATGTTTGTTATTTCCGTATACACATGTCACTATAATAAAAAAAAAATACTTACTTACTTACTTATAGCAGATAACATTAAATGGTTTGTATATAAACAAAGTATGGACTTTCAATTGTTACTTGTCAAACGTAATATTGGTATATTAAAGATTAAGGTCATTGGGTTCATTGAAGTCAAAAGTTAATAAGTGTTTTTATTTCTTTCAAATTAATATTTTTTGGCGGATATATATGCATACTTATGGTATCAAATTGAAAGATGTCATCAAAATAAAGATGACTAGCCGATTTAAATCACATTCAGAAGAAAAGCAGTACTACCTTTGATTATGCATTTGCAAATACTGAAAATAATTTGACTACTAACTACAAATGTGTTGTTACAACTTTTGATAACACAAGCTTCCTAACAGCTAGACGAAAAATGCCAAGGTAAATTTCGGTAAACTCCACGTCATACCCAGTACTTTCTAATCAACATTGTCATCTTCCTCTATGTCTGATTTATCGGATGTTGTCAGATCTTCCGTATCGTCTTCGGCAGCACTGTTACTATCGCTGTTTATTTCGTCAATAATGCCTTGGGGTATCTGGGGTCCAGAATACCACTTTATTGTGAACCGTTCATCTTCTTCTATCCATCCAGATTCGTTTAGGTTTAGCGAAAGAGGATCGGCTCTATCTGCATGCTTCCGCAGCGAAGCCACTAAGTTTGTCCGCAGCACCTTTTCATGTAGGACTGATTCTGAAGGTGGCAGAAGACTTGGATCAGCACCTTTTAGTTTTGCCAAAGGGTGACTTTGGTCTGTAGGGCGTATTTTGTCCTGAATATAGCATCTCTTCTACACTGGTTAGAACAGGTTTGCCGTAAAAATTACACACGAAACACTCTATATTACTTTCGACTTCAGTTGTCACTTCATCAGATTCTCCAAGCTATCCAAACGCATGTAACACGAAACACTCTATATTACTTTCGACTTCAGTTGTCACTTCATCAGATTCTCCAAGCTATCCAAACGGATGTAGATACGGGGGGGGGGGGGGGGGGGGAAGGGGGCTTTCCCTTACGGATGAATGCATCAGTATAGTCACAACCATTGAATGCATTTATTGCTAGCAATGCTGAACATACTGGCTTTCCTACCTTTTCATTGAGCTGTGTGACCGTCATTATACCTTCTGTCCGTTTTTGATGTCCGTGGCCTACATCCATCCAGACAAAGGCTTCATAGTTACTAACACGTAATATGAGAACGATCAACACATTGATATCTGTACAGCGAACAACAACATTGGGTAGTACGTCGGTCTGGCACATCGTCGATGTGTTGTAAATACCAAACTATTCTGGTGTCCGCCTCATCATGTGTGCAACATAAAAATCTGCAATGACCGCACGTGTAACTGTTCGTTTGAGCTTCAAAGAGATAGCATATATCCTCCAAACTAACGTAGAGCGTGCAACTTTTCGATATAGATCCATAGTCGTCCTTCTGTCATTCATCAGACAGGAAATGTAGAAGTGAAATTTTGAACGACTCATAACGTAATGCCCGTTGAAGATATGTAGGTCGTCTTTGGTCCAGCTATTTTTGTTTGTCAGAACGCCCAGAATATCGTTCAATGTCTAATTGAAGGATGTTTGTATGTGTCACATACAAAGTCGACACCGTCTGCAAGTCGCGTTAGCACTGACAATATCACCTTGGCTACACCACCGAATGTCGAAGGTAAGTTATTGAGTGTTTGAATGAGAAACAATGCATCCACCATCCACACATCTGATGTTTGTGGAGGCTCACTAACAACGTTTCCTCTGGCGTCTTCATAATGCTTCCATTAAGATGAGCCAGAGACATCGGAACAGGGGTCAGTGGATCGCTAAATATTTTTCTCGGGTCTTTCTCCGTCGTAATGCAAGGTAAAGCAAGCGCCAAAAGAGATCTCTGGTTTCTGTAGTTCTTTGATTGTTCTATCCTTTGAAGGAAGCTTTACGGATACGGCAGCTTGCAAAAATTTCAGATGTTTGCAAACAAATTCTATACGGATAACTCCTATCTACTCCCCTAGACCTAGGTCTTCATGTCGTAAAATCGGGAATCCAGGAATTTCATAATAAGTTTGTTTTAGTTCCTACTAATACTGCACCAAATCATATAATTATTGGTGACGCCTCCATTACGTCAATGTTTTATCTCAGGAACTCGGGAGTACTAATTCGTATACTCCAGTGCAATCTACTGAAGATAATGTTGTTTCGACGCATATTAATAAGTGCAAGAATAAACGAAAAGCAAAACACACTTCCAACGATGAACTGGATTCCCAAATTACACAAACAACGATATAAAGCCCGTTTCATTTCCAGTTCTTGCACCAATATCAATATTTCCAAACTTTTAACATTTTGTCTTACTGCTATTAAATGTCACGTTAAACAATATTGTGCTAAAGCTTATGAAAACTCTGGGATTAATTTATGTTGGTCTATTAAAAATTCAACCCGTCAAAGACCCAAAGTTATGTGCATTATATGCATTAACACCAACACTTCTGAACCAATCACAGTTAACAATGAACCACTTGAATATGTCAAAATTTTACGTATCTCGGAAGCCTCATCAGTAAAGACAATGCAGCACAAAAAGATATACAAGCAAGGCTTGGAAAAGCCAGAGGTGCATTTGGCAGATTAAAGACAATCTGGAAATCTAGGCAGTACAGCACCAACACAAAGTTACGACTATACAACAGCTTTGTCAAACCAGTCCTGCTGTATATCTCAGAATGCTGGCGAGTTACCAAGGGCGACATGAAGAAGATTAGCGTCTTCCACAATGGTTGCCTGAGGAGGATATGCAGAATATTCTGTCGCATGAAAATCACCAATGAAGAACTGTACAAGAGGACAAAGAGCCAAAACGTGGTCACTGAGACATCCGTTGGCTTGGACACGTTCTTAGAATGGACCAGGACCGTATCCCAAAGACTGTATTGAGATGGACACCACCAGGTAGAAGAAAACAAGGACGCCCTAAAATAACATGGAGGCGCACCATACTAACTGAGCTGAAGGAGATAGGTTTGACATGGGGCGAGGCGCAACATGCTGCAAGCGACCGAGCCAAGTGGAGGCAAATCGTTGATGCCTTATGTCCCATCAGGGACGAAGAGGATTAAGTAAGTACATGTATTAAAAATTCAGGCGACGTTCTTGATAAAATTTCAATAAACGTCAAGCTTCGTCTATAAGTACTTATGATTTTTTTACATTATATACAACTTTACCACACAACCTTGTCAGAGACAAGCTTATTGCTCTCATTCAAAATAATTGCTAGGAAAAATACTACGTTTTGGCCTGTAACAATATTAAAGCGTTTTTTACTAACGGCAGTTTGGACAATTATACTATGTGGACTTGCCATGGAGTTTGTGAATCACTTATTTTTCTATTAGATACTATTTTCGTCAGGTATGGAACTACCGTTTATAGACAAATTGTGGGTACGAACTGTGCACCTCATGTCGCAGATTTGTTTTTATATTGCCATGAAAGAGATTTCATGTTGACTCTTTCACCAAATACCCAGGCAGATGTTATTGAAGTCTTTAATGACACCTCTCGTTATCTGGGTGACATATTGAACATTGACAACCCTTTCTTTTCTACGATGGTTAATAATATATATCCTAAAGAACTTTAACTTAACAAAGATAATATTTCTGATATTAACGCTTCTTTCCTCGATTTACATCTGCCTATTGAATATGGTGAACTAATTAGCAAAACCTATGACAAGTGAGATGATTTTAATTTTGGTATTGTTAATTGTATTGCCTATTAATGCTGCCTTGTTGGTAAGAGAATAATTCATGGCGGGGATTGTTTTATTTATACTGTCCCGTTTTATTGGGATGATAGTAGGGTAAGTGTGAGGTTTGGTGCACCCTAGAACCTGGTTGAAACCCCAAGAGGCCTTTTTTTGCTACTGATCAAGGCGGTAGCCCTATTATCAACCTTTTTGTGTGTGTTTGTGACGTCATATGCCTTTATGCCTTATTAACATTGCCATTGATGTTTGTCTTTTTGCGTGTTTTTGTGAAAGCTGCATTTCCTGTTCGACTTTTATAATTATTTGTATGCCGATGTAAAATCGATATCTATTCAACCGACTTCATTGCAGAGGGCAGAAGCCTATGTGGCCTTTCTTCTGTCACTGTCTTAATAGTTGCGTATTCGGACGGTGGCATCGATTGCAAATAGGAGTGCTGCGACATGGATGGAAGCCTCGCCAAAACCCGCCATACAATTGAAATGGGCCCTTTGTATCTGTTCAGATGTTTCAGTAATGATCCAGGGCCTCAATGGTTTCTCTCTCATATATTAAGAATGGAGGAGTCATGTGCAAGAGTCAGGTGCATAGCTTCAAGGTTAAGGTCACTCTTAGGAGGTCACATGCCACTCTTATGGGGTCAAACCTTCGGGGGCATGTGTCACTTTACAGTGACATTTCTTGTTTATTTCGGAGTTCAACATTCTCATATTTCTTATTTCTTAGTAACAGCGACCTTGACCTTGACCCCGGAGACCCCATGTGCAGTCCCACCTTCCTGTCCACATACGCTATTTACCTACCAAGTTTCATCCCAGTATCTTATTCTTAACTAAACAAATTTTGATGGGAGTCACTTTTTCACACGTGTGGTATCAATTTTTTCACAGTAAATTTTGACCGAGGAGTCAAATTTTTACAGCTGATAATGACCGGGTAGTCATTCTACTATATAGGAAAATGACCGGGGAGTCATAATCCGAGGGGGTCAACAAGTTATGTTACACCGGCAACAAACACACCTCATCTGACCATTTCGTTATGTCGTACGGATCACTTCCTCAGAGCAACGTAAACTTCTCGTCAAAACGCTTCCAAGTCCATATAAAACCGAAATTCCTGTGCAAAGTATGTACGGTGTTCCGTTAGGGCCATCGTACCAACGCGTATCGATCTTTACAAGTCGATGCGCGATGGTACGATGGTACGATGGCGATGGCACGATGGTGCGATGGCGATGGTACGATGACGCGATGGTACGATGGCGATGGTACGATGGCGATGGTACGTTGGTCCATCGCGTCATCGCCATCGTACCATCGTACCATCACCATCGTACCATCGTACCATCGCGTATCGACTTGTAAAGGTCGATACGCGATGGTACGATGGCCCTAACGGAACACCGTAAGTATGAGCTTCTTTTTAGTACTGTTCGCTATAGCTTATATTATATAGTGAATAATTGATTTCATAAATACATACGAGGATCCTACACGAGTGCGTGCGTCGCACTCACATGGAAAGTAAACTTACTGTACTACGCATACGCTCTAAGACATTATAAGTACGGTGCGTGTTATTTTTTCTGTACATTAATTCTATGAAATGAGGATGAACTAAACAATAGCATGTTCACGTAAAATGCAACAAGTAGTACGTTGTAAATAAATAGAGAATATTTGTTTGTTTGTAGTGAATATAGGATTTATTTTCATCGAGAAGTGAGAAAACTTTTCTTTTTTTTCACGAGTGCTTTAGCACGAGTCAAAATATGCCAGTTTTCTCACTTCCTCACTTCCTCACTAGGATGATATATGTATATATCGGTATAACAGTCCGGTCCATACATTTGGATTGGTCCTTGCATTATATATTAAATAAAATCTGCACATCTCACATTAGTTGGTGTTCAAAGTATATTCCACCAGGTCAATCCTTCTGCCCGGAACGACATGTCTCCGATATCCACAGCCAGTGATATCCATGGTATGGTTAGTTTCTCTCCGATGATGGCAAAATAAGTCCCAGAAATGTCTTCTCTACTGCGCATTTCCGTTGACCTGGCTTGGAATTCACCAACCATTCTTCAAACTATTCTTAGACTTGAGCTCAAGTACTGAAAATTCCATGCCCTATTCTCTAAGAAGTTGCTATTTATTAGTATGCATCATTATGTATAGCAGCTTGTTTTGAACGTTTATTCTGTAAACTTATAGAAATATTAGTGATTGAAATTTGCATACTTGAACTTAAGCCTAAGAATATTCTCAAGAACGGTTGGTGAATTCAAGGCCAGGTATCCAATCAAAACAGCGAATATACCACAGGTCCTTAGTTGGACATGACGTAAAACGACGTCATAGAGCCTGTTATGTAACTGTATATGTATGATCATCTATTTGGTCATTCTCTCTTCAAACAAAAATGTGTACGTACAGGATTGAACGCGTTTTAGTTCCTTTTATGATATCTTTCCTTTTTTTTAAACAAAAATGCTCAATATGTCAAATTCACCTTATTTTGCGTCTGCTTAGTATAGCCTAACATAAGCCATTGCCTTTAGTTTGAAATATGCAAAATGATAAACCATGGTAAATAATTCCCATCAGAAAGGATCACTTATTTGATAATTATATATTGTTTTAATGTTTTTAAAAATGTAACGTCCAGTTATACTGTTCGTAAGAGCATAGTTTGAGCTGAGAAAGGTTCGTGCTTTAAAAAGTTGGTTAGAGATTAGATCATGGCGGGTATTTCTTTATTTACACTGTCCTGTTTTAATGGGATGACAGTAGAGTATGTGTGAGGTTTGGTGCACCCAGTGGCCTACTTTGCCACTGACCGTTCCAAGGTGGTAGCCCTAATGTCAACCCTTTTGTGTTTGTGATGTCGTTTGTATTCATTATCACTTTTGCCTTCTTGTTTGTCTGTTTGCGTGTTTGTTTCTGTGCTTTGTGGTTGACTGTCCTCCTTGAATGCTACTTTCCCTGTCCGATCTTTTTATATTTCTTTAAAAAGCTTTGTGGTGGAAATATCTATGAAATAAAGAATTTAATGAAAATCTGGTGTTTATTTTTTATTATATTGGCAGACAAGTCTAGACACAGGTGGCCTTTGGGAACGTATTTAGTTTTCCGCAACCTAAAACACTGTTGACAGAACTTTTAAAATTGCTGCATCTCAACTGTATAGCATGCAAATTAGCATCAAAATGGATCATTTGTAATGATCAACTCACATGCAGATGCCGGAAAGAAATATGTTTTTTTTAAGCAGAAGTATGAGAATGATACATTTTAAGGTAAATGCAATCTTGTACATTTTGTCCGAGAAAGAAAGAATTCACCATATATCTATATAGTTTGGTACAGACAATGACATACTATCGTAAAATCACTATAGAAAATAGCACGAGTCTCCTTCAGTTAAATTATTTTATATTTAAAATACTTGAAAACAATATCTCTATTTTTCACGATGTTTGCTGAAAAACACATGCTTTTCGAGCCAAACTTAAGAAGTTCCCACCCATCATTGTGTTATGATTAATAACCAAGTACATCCAGTATATACAATTTTTCAAAGCGTTGCTCCCAAATCTTATAACTATAGCATCTCATGCGTCACTGGTACCGTAATTCATATGGATATGGGTTTGGAAGACCGTTTCCTCACTCAAAATGATTCTAATATGCTGAAATGATTTTTTATAACATTATTCCCATTTCCGTCGATATTCTCTTCAAAGAAAAATGCAGCTTGTACCCCAGATAATTAAGTATTTTTCCAATCATACTCTAGTAGACACAGGAAATTGCATTGTTTGCTTATTACCTTCTATTATTATAATTGTCTATGAAGGATATTAGCAGAAAATTGTAGTGTTCTTTTTCATAGATCAAGCAGTTGTGCACAGTTGTGGCCGTCATTGAGTGATTGAGTGTATGGCTGTGACCGTCATCGAGTGCACTTTTGTGGCCGTCACTAAGTTATTCAGTGTGTGGTTGAGGCCGTCATCGAGTGCACAGTTGTGGCCGTCACTGAGTGATTCAGTGTATGGTTGTGACCGTCATCGAGTGTCATTGAGTGATTGAGTGTATGGTTGTGGCCGTCATTGAGTGTACAGTTTTGGCCGTCACTAAGTGACTGAGTGTATCGTGGCCGTCATCAAGTGCAAAATTGTGACCGTCACCGAGTACATACACATCTGTGGCAGTCACTAAGTGATTCATTGTACGGTTGTGGTCGTCATTGAGTGCACAGTTGTGACCGTCACTGAGTGATTGAGTGTATGGATGTGGCCGTCATTGAGGGCGCAATTATGACCGTCATTGAGTGCACAGTTGTGGCCGTCATCGAGTGCACAGTTGTGGCCGTCATCGAGTGCATAGTTGTGGCCGTCATCGAGTGACAGTTGTGGCCGTCACTGAGCGATTGAGGGTATGGTTGTGGCCGTCACTGAATGATTGAGTGTATGATTGTGGCCGTCATTAGTGCACAGTTACGGCCGTCACTAAGTGATTGAGTGTATGCTTGTGACCGTCACTGAATGATTGAGTGTATGACTGTGGCCGCCATTGAGTGCACATGTGTGGCCGTCATTGAGTGCACAGTTGTGGCCGCCACTAAGTGATTGAGTGTATGGTTGTGACCGTCATTGAATGATTGAGTGTATGACTGTGGTCGTCATTGAGTGCACAGTTGTGGCCGTCTAAGTGATTGAGTGTATGGTTGTGACCGTCACTGAATGATTGAGTGTATCACTGTGGCCGTCATTGTGTGCACAGTTGTGGTCGTCATTGAGTACACAGTTGTGGCCGCCATTGAGTGACTGAGTGTATGGTTTTGGACGTCATTGAGTGCGCAATTGAGGCCGTCATTGAGTGCACAGTTGTGGCCGTCATTGCGTGATTGAGTGTATGACTGTGGCCGTCATTGAGTGTATGGTTGTGACCGTCATTGAGTAATTGCGTGTATGACTGTGGCCGTCATTGAGTTTATGTGACCGTCAATGAGTAATTGCGTGTATGGCTGTGGCCGTCATTGAGTTTATGGTTGTGACCGTCATTGAGTGATTGCGTGTATGGCTGTGGCCGTCATTGAGTTTATGGTTGTGACCGTCATTGAGTGATTGAGTGTATGGCTGTGGCCGTCATTGAGTTTATGGTTGTGACCGTCATTGAGTAATTGCGTGTATGGCTGTGGCCGTCATTGAGTTTATGGTTGTGACCGTCATTGAGTAATTGCGTGTATGGCTGTGGCCGTCATTGAGTTTATGGTTGTGACCGTCATTGAGTGATTGCGTGTATGGCTGTGGCCGTCATTGAGTTTATGGTTGTGACCGTCATTGAGTGATTGCGTGTATGGCTGTGGCCGTCATTGAGTTTATGGTTGTGACCGTCATTGAGTAATTGCGTGTATGGCTGTGGCCGTCATTGAGTTTATGGTTGTGACCGTCATTGAGTGATTGCGTGTATGGCTGTGGCCGTCATTGAGTTTATGGTTGTGACCGTCATTGAGTAATTGCGTGTATGGCTGTGGCCGTCATTGAGTTTATGGTTGTGACCGTCATTGAGTGATTGCGTGTATGGCTGTGGCCGTCATTGAGTTTATGGTTGTGACCGTCATTGAGTAATTGCGTGTATGGCTGTGGCCGTCATTGAGTTTATGGTTGTGACCGTCATTGAGTGATTGCGTGTATGGCTGTGGCCGTCATTGAGTTTATGGTTGTGACCGTCATTGAGTGATTGAGTGTATGACTATGGCCGTCATTGAGTGCACAGATGTGGCCGTCATTGAGTGCACAGATGTGGCTATCATTGAGTTGTCAACATGTGCTGTTGCTGCTGCTGTCAAGTTTTTCTAATATACTGGTGTTTTGTTGGTGGTTGTGTTGTTATTGTTGCTGATGTTATTAATAATATTATTATTAATAGCAGCGTGTTTTTTGTTTTTTTTAATTTGATTATTTTGTGGTATTGCATAGTTATATATATATTGTAAGCATTGTAAAATAAAATCAACAAAAGTAAAGCAAATGATAATGGCAGAGTACTTACATGCAGAATGATAAGGACCAATCAGTTGTATTCCGTAGTAGTTACGTAAAATATTTTTGAAATATTTTAACATTGTATCGTTTAAAATATGTTGCCTTATATAGGAACAGAACCATTAACCTGCAGGTTATTAGCTATTTCGCTGCCGCAGAAGACTGATTTCTATGACCAGTGTAAACCCAGATCAACACGCTCTTAATGTGAAGGCTGATCAGAGTTACCACTGTTTGCCACTCAGCAAGAAAGTTTTCCATAACACTTTATATATAAAACATTATCGGAAGGTTTGAATTCAAATTTAAGCAGACGACATTTGAAATTTGGCGGCAAAAGGGTTAGAAAAGTAATAGACAACACTCAAGCCACCGCAAATTCGTATTCAATTGTATTTTACAAAGGTTGCGATCAGCAATCGGATACGTATATGCATATGTGAGCGATCTCATGGTTAATGGAAATAAACATGAACACATGTAATATACCCAGTAGTATTTAATTAGAATTAATAACTGAATATAATGAATATAGGCTAATATATTATGTAAATATATGTTTTCTTATTTGTGTTATTAGTGTTGGGATTGAAATACATACCGTCTGTCTCCGTGAACATCGCTGAATCGGTGTTTGTGAAGGGGTACAGTCTTCCTTTGCCTCGTTTACACTCCGGAGGGGATGATATAAAACAATTCATAACATACATGTGAAAGTATAACGAATAATCAAGTAATGGTTTAAACATTAAATATCTTAAACATTGTATGCATCTTCTATTGTCAAAATTAAAAATTTGTTAATATGAAATATGTGTAACTAAATCTTACAAGACACCGCATTGAGACTGCCATGTGTCAACATAATACGTATCAAAAATAATATAAATTATCATAGATCATCATCATCATTACGTGGTCCCGCCTTAATCTGAAAGCTTATATAAGCAGGATTTCAAAACGGATATTTCGACAATAAAACACGTTTAGAAACATGTTAACTGAAAAAAAGCGATAACCTGTTTAAAATTACCTATTAAATGTTTTAATTTTACAATATGCAAACATTTTAAGCCGAAATTAAGGTTTTATTTCATACCCCAGCCAACCCCGTCTTCGCTTCTTGGAGAAGGGGTTGAATGGGGTATGAACGTTAATACTCGGACCACGTAACGGATTGGAATTGAAACAAAAGCCCAGTATAAAAATACAAAAGTCTGATGACAGATCATGTCAACCATGTAAGAGTCAGTAGTGCTTTTAAATCTTACATTGAATATTATAATAGTCATTAAGGCAGAAACAGCTAAACAATGACATGTTAAGAGATAAATCGTTATTATGTCACAAATACCAATCATTAGTTGTGGCATACTAGCTACATGCTAGAATTCTAATGATACATGTACTGTTTTATATTACATGGTGTTATATAATATTTCCAGTTTGTATGTTTAGAAAAAATAATATTATTAAAATATATTTACTAGATGCATGTATATATGTCTGACTCAACAACACTGTTAGGAAAGAAAAAGAGAAAAAATAAGAAGTTACAAATAAAAAAGAAGAAGAAGAAGGCGCTTTAAGGGAGGTCTGTCATTGAATGAGACAACCTATGTCTAGAAAGTATAGTATGGTTGTGCTTGATGTGAAATAAATTGGACCATAGTTCATCTATCCAGCGAGAGTAGACGAAACATTATTTCTAAATAAAATAAGCCATTTTATCAATCATCCACTGTCATGAACTATATGGTTGACATTGCCCATGCCATGCCGGGTTGAAATTTCACTTGTCCTTATCCCGTTCATTTCGAATTTATTTATATTTAAGATGACCGACCAAGAGTCATTAAACGTATTTTTATGCAAATCGCTATGTTTAGAGAATGACACATTTTGCGTATAATAGCCATAAATACAAAAAAATACAGAATGATATGTATCAATCTAACATGGATCATTAAAATACTCAATGTTGATTGGTTATTGGGTTGGTCTGAAAAAGCTATATAAACCTCTGACGTCATGTACGTCAACCGTTAAGACGCCATTTTAAAAGCCAGAAAACACGTTAATCGTTGAGACGTCATTTAAATGTATATTCTTCTCGTTTGATGTTGAGAGATAGGCATAACATGTAAGTTGTGAGAATTTGTTTGTATTTTGTGCAATCGCTCGACAAAATGTGTTTCATGATACATAGATCTCCATGTTAGATAAAAAATAAAATATTTCCAGATGGTTTATATTGTGCGAGATCAAAACCTGGTGTTTGTAACTTTAAAAACATCGAAACCGCGGGTCTGCTGCCCTTGGTATCGATGAACTTCAAGTCCCGCCCACAAGGTATTGATCTGGGACAATATAAACCCGCTGGAAATATTTTATTTCTTAAATAGATACTTTCTTTTTCTTGTTCTTGTTATATTTACGTCCTCTTCTGGATAACCACCTTTAGACCGTTATTGCACGTTATAATCGTTTTATGCGAACACGTATGCAACATTTGGCTTTAATAACAACAACGAACTATTAACATTCCTCACAGCTATGTTTATTGCCTATAACATATCTTTAGAATGTCGTGAGGAGGCAATGATGAGGAGGAAAATATAAAAAGAACAAAAAAAAGCAAGCGCCTGTCGATAAAACACGGTGAAGATATTATAGCAAGCGAAAGTGGTTTTTATTCGGTAATTGACGAATAAAATCCACTTTGGCTTGCCATAAGATATATCTGTCACAGGATGACCTTAGTGGTTGGGCTAACTCAGGAAAGAATCAATGACGGTGAATGCATTTACATAAATTTAATGCAACTTTTAAAATATGTTTAATATATATACAATTATCTAAAAAAAAACAAGCGAATACACAAATGAACTATGAAAAGAATGTTCTCCTGAACGTTTAAGACGTTCTTAGTATTGTTATAAATACTGAATGTCTAAGACACTAAAGTGTTGTTAAAGCTATAACAATGTTGATCTAGCGCGATAACTGTGATGCGCGAGAGCTCATGAAGATGATGATGCGCGAATTCAATGGATGATTGTCATCAAATGCCTTCTGTAAGGGTTGATGACGCGATGCAATGATAGTTAATCTCCACTGAGATTGTGAATGATATTCCTCCAGTGAGGACTGGTAACGGGCCCACCTTGTGTCCCGGGGGTTGTCGTTAGTAAAACCTGGCTGCGCAGGTACGGGGACCGTCTCCACCGCTTGTAAACGTTATTCGTGGAAGCTTAGCTCCACTCCTGGATATCCAAACCTAGATGGCTTACTCCAACCCTGGATGGCTTATATCCTGGATGGCTTAGGCTGTAATTATACATAAGTTTTAGATGTCGGTTGACAAACATAACAATCTTGCATAATTATCATTACCCAAACAAATCATTATTCAATCAATATATGTAAGCTGTACTAATGATGAGTAGCAATGTATACATATTCTACAACGCCATGTATACGCTATGTACGTCGCTGTTAATCAATGCCCCTAATACATGTAATATAAACATGATCAAATTACTCATATATTACACTCACTGAGTTATGCATGCACGCATTTATTCTTGTCACTCATCTCATTGTTAACTAATGTTAACAATCGTGTATTACAATCACTGAGTTATACGCCAACGTTAACTAATGCACCTATTATCCACTGTTAGCAAATTAATATTGTTTTACAATATGATCAATTACAATAATGACATCTAATAAAGTTAACTTCAAAAATCATATGCTAGTCTCAAGTTATGTTTGAGAAATATCAATGCTAACCGGATGTCGTAACCGCCAAACAAGAGTGGCGCCCACGCCACTGAATACAAATGTACGATAAAAGTTTAATAAATTACTAACCACATGTTGCCTATGAAATTTGCCGTCCAATCTCTGTTCCAACAAAGCACTATTGATCATCCCGGCAGAGAGCTAGAAGACAATGGGTTTTATAGCAAACATTACGCCCAAATCATTATTTCCCCCGTTCAGTCCGTGACAAACGTGGCTAAATCTACAGTATTGAATCTACACGAGAGGCCCCTTTATTCAATTTTGCCGTTTAAGGAAAAATATACCTATACGTTTACATGCATTAGCACAAAACTAAACATTATGACACGGCTCTCTGGTGGCCACTTAAAATGTGCACGCTTTTACGTGTTACATGAATAGATCATGAATATTGTGAAATTGTTTCCAACTCGAACAATAGATTTTGGGTGCTAACCGATAACTTACAAAGAGCTATATACGACCAGTACGCTCTACCCGTGACATTTTGTGACAATATCTTTGCTAACATAAGTAAAACAAAGTTCGTTCTATTTTCCTTATGTCTTTAGGGACCGACCATTTTGATTTCTCTCTCTGTGTGTTGTGGATGAGAGGGGTGAGTGTGGGAGGAAGGGTGTGTGGGGTGCTGAGATTTTCCTTTCTGCCGGAATTTTTTTTTCATTTCTTTAAAGCTTGGATTTTTATTTCGCCTAGTACACTGAGCAAGATTATTTTATTCGTCAACTTGAAATGTCATCAGTACCATCAAGGACACTGGTAGACACATGTTCCAAAAACTCGTGAATTACATTTAAGCAAAAGCATGTGCACCTTCTAATTTAATTTTAATTCCTGGTTTAAGTTCTTTTTTGACAAGTCCTCAACACACTCTCTACCTTAGACTTCCTAAATGAAAATATTGTATTAATTCTGTTCTTTTCCTATTCAGTAACACTTCACATCCCCTCCCCCACCCTCTTCAAGTTCATCTCCTTTCTGAGGTATTGATCGAAGGTCTCTGCTTTGATATTTGGTATATATGTTTACTGACTACTCCCCTCCCGCACCCTCTACACCCTCACCTCACCTCACCACCACCTAACCTCCACAATTAAGACTTGACCGTGAGATGAACTGGCACCATGATTGGTGAGACAGAAGTGTCCGTGACCTTGTTTAACTTTGAATAGTGGAAGCATGCTGTCCTTTCGACAGCTCTTGTTTATTATGGGATCTTTCCATATTGATGGATGGAACTCCAAGTGTGCCGGTCTTTAATCTTTAGTTTTGCTTCGTCCTTGTTTGCTTCTATGCTCTTTTAAATTATGAATTGACATTGGATGTTTTGTTCTAGGTGGGTAGTGGGGATTGTCTTGTACTGGGCAATGAACTACCATGTTCCATACCATTCTTATTATATAGCGCATAGATTTGTCTGTTACCTGGCATTGATGTGGCTGAAGCTGCTTCTTAGTCACTTACTTGTGATGATATTCACTAAGTTCATCGCACAAGTACAGGACCCTTGTATTGTTAATACTACCATGACCACTGCACACCACATTGATTACTAACATGTCCAAAGTAACCTCACATAGTACTAACTATCATGGCTTACTCTTTACCACAATTTTCTACTACTAGACCCACTGTATATCATAAGTATTAACTACCATGATCACTGTATATCACATTTAATACTACCGAGAATAATAAGACTAAATACCACATGTATTACTACCATGAACCACTGAATACCCTATTCATTACTACCATGACCAACTGAATACCCCATAGTATTACTACATGAGCATATGCATACTACATTTATCACTACCATGACCACTGATACCAATATTTATTAATATATATACCTCCTGTCAAACACTCAATGTTAAATTTCCATAGACTGTTATTTTCCATTTATTGTAATATCTCATATCGCTTGTAATGTCTCCATAGGAGTGAGTCACTGGAATGATAGTCTTTTTTTTCTAATCGTCAACCCCAGTAAAATTTGTACTGTCTTATGATTGTGAAGCAAGTTTAGTAAATACTTAGGATGTCCAACACTTAAGCAGTGTATGTATACATGCGCAAATGAAAAATCAGTGACCATTTACTAAAATGGCGGACACAGTTTGCACAACTTTCTGGAAGATGATTTGAAAAAGTTTACTCATGAGGTTCACAGATGAAGATTCCGAAAGAAAACAAGAACCATCCGCAAATGTTTTTTCTAGGTACTGAGCAATAGTGATTTTGAACAGAGAGAAGTAATCAATGTTTCTCATAGTTTATTTCAAAGGAATAGTTAGACAGCAGACCAAATATTGTTTTTTAATATTTGTTTTACGAACCTATCAAGACAGAGAATTGCTGCAGAGGAAGGAAAAAAAGGGAGAGATTGAAATGTTATATTAAAATCTGGAGCAGGTAAAAAAAACAATAACCTATCGAATTCCCTACAGACAAAATAATTTAAAATACCCTAATTTCGTTTTGTCGTAGGAGGGTTTTGTAAAACGAATTATCAAAACATAAGGCCTTATTCAATCATGGCATACCACATCCAGTTATAACCTCTGACGATTAATATGAACAGACTCATCATTACTACCAATGACCAACGCATACCAAATAACTACTCAATGACCACTTTATACAACACATTTACTACCATCATTGCCAGTGTATACTCACATTTATCACATAAATACCATGACTAATGTATACCAACATTTATTACACACCATGAATATATTCACAGTCTTCTAAACTCATTTCAACTGGAGATTTCGATAAACCTCTGAGAAGACGAGTTGGATGTAGCCAGATTGTGGCTTAAACAATGTCCATGTTGAAACCAGTGGCTGATGGAGTAAATCTACATTTATCATAGACTTAAGAGGGATGCCAGATTATTTTTTCCCCTTATTGGGACTCAAAGCCAGATTATTTTTCCCCTAGAATGTGAGAGAGAATGCTGGATTGTTTGTTTTTTCAACAATTTCAGGGCTAGTTTATTTTTTCCCCCTCAAGTCAGAGCCGGGATATATTTTTTTCAGAAATTTCAAGGGCCACTCAAGACTGTGAGAGAATGCTGGATTGTTTTTCTTTTTCAACAATTTGAGGGCTTGTTTATATTTTCCCTCTCAAGTCAGAAGGTTTTAGGGACATGGGGAAACAGCTTTCAACTATAACCAGGTAGTAAGTGCAAGTACCCAATAAAGAAGCAAATTGTAAACCCGATCCGAACCATTAGAATACTCTACACTCATCTCTCAAGTCTCCCAATTAACCCCAAATACCGAAACATTTGCTATGATATTGCAAAGGCCTTTGAATGTGTAGACAACCTAGGTTTAGTTGTGCAGTATTCACCACAGAATAAACCTGTTAACGTTTAGAATGAATGAATGATTGTATATCGTGAAAGTTTACAACCTCCGAGCGGAATTTGATTAACAGTGAATACAGCCAAGAATTAGTTGCACGTACCGTTAACCATTCATGTCTACATCTACATATATATAATGGACTGTTCTTTTCTTTGAATTAAGACATTCCATTTATGTGACAAAGTTTCTCGCAGACTGATCTGCGAGTTACTTGCAGCGTGATCTGGTTTACAATGGACGCAAAGGCTAGTATTGTCGTGCTTAGCGGTTTGGCTCGCTTAAAGATTCGGCTCGCATATGGCCAATTATCGCATATGTATAAATAGGCAAAAGGGTAAATCAACTTTTGAATTTAAATGCTGAAAATTGAGATAGAACAACCTTACGTTTTATAAAATTCACAAAAATAGAGTGATGAGACCAAACAATGCAGCCTGTTGCGCAGAACTAAAATACTTAGTATTTATAAGAAGACGGCGAAGAAGTGTTGTTTTGTCAGTCTTCTGTCAAAACCCAAACCGTCTATTCCATTATAGTCTACTAAATGACGGAGACTGTGGTTATTTCCGTATTCTGTTTCAATACATAAGGTCTATTCGCTATGCAAACTTAGACTAAAGACACGGCTTTGGACAGGTGTGTCCTATTACACGCTATGCGAACTTATACTAAACAGACACGTACTTGGAACATGTGTCTAATTCCACTAGTGCAAACTTAGACTAAAAAACACGTATCTAGACATACGTGTCATTCCGCTATTCAAACTTAGACTAAAAGGACACGTATTTGGACATGTGTCTATTCGGCTCTGCGAACTTATACTAAAGACACGTATTGGACATGTGTCTATTCACTAATGGCAGAACTTACACTAAAAGACACGTATTAGACATACGTGTCCATTCCGCTATTCAAACTTAGACTAAAAGACACGTATTGGTCATGTGCAACAGTGTGAGTCCGCGCTAAGCAAACTTACACTAAAAGACACCGTATTGGTCATGTGTGTCTATTCGCTAAGCAAACTTACACTAAAAGACACCGTAAGTCGGAATAAGTGTCTATTCCGGTATGTGTCTATTCCGACTAAGCAAACTTAACACTAAAAGATACGTATTAGTTATACGTGTGCATATTCCGCTATTCAAACTTAGACTTAAAGACACGTTTTGCGGACAAGTGTCTATTACGATATGCAAACTTAGATAAAACATATGTGTCTATACCGCTATTCAAAACTTAACCCTGATCTTCTTTTAAATATAAAAGTAATTTAAACTTTAGAACACGTCTGCGACAAGGGACTATCACAGACCTGACTTCTATGGGAATGTGATTTACAAACTTCGTAAGATCATTGTCATAATCACTGTTCAAACAATCTTTATTAATATCGTTAAAAAGTTTTACTTCTATAAGAGGTTATAACCCTAGTCATTTTTCAAAGTACTGCCATGTTTAGTGGCTTGATCCATTTACAGTTAGCCACTATTTGTGCTCTTTGACTGTGCGGATGACTGACTGGCCAGATTGTGTACCTCTATGATGACGTCAACCTAAATCCTTATATGATGGTAGTCGGATTGATGTTTGTCTTTTATTGCTCTCGTCTTGTCGTTACCCTATCATGGCGGGGATTTCTTTATTTACACTGTCCTGTTTTAATGGGATGACAGTAGGAGTAAGTGTGATGGGGTTTGAGCACCCTAGAACCGGTTTAAACCCCCACAGTGGCCCTACTTTGCCACTGACCGTTCCAAGGCGGTAGCCCTATTGTCAATCCTTTGTGTTTGTGATGTCGTTTACTTTTATTATTACTTTGAGCCTTCTTGTTTGTCTGTTTCCCAGTCGTTTTCGTTTCTGTTGTTTTGTGGTTGACTGTCCTCCTTGCAATGCTATTTTCCTGTCCGATCTTTTTATATATCTTTTGGTCGTACCCTTAGCGGTTTTGTTCTCTTGATTGCTCTGGCTTCTGCCAAGTCATTGAGTACTTACTTTGTGGCTTTATTTATATTATATATACATGATCAATTATATGTTTTACTATATTGCCTATTAATGCTGTGTTGTTCTGTTAGAGAGGTATAACCTGACCTAACCTTATATTGGGCTAGACACTCAGGTAAGAGTGAGATTTGGTTCACCTAGAACCTGGTTTTAAACCAAGGGCCTTATTTGCCACTGAGACCGTTCCAAGTTGCCTATTGTCAACCCGTTTGTGTTTGTGATGTAGTATCTTGCTTTTGATATTCATCTTTAAAGTTGTTCTTTGTTTCTGTTTGTGTTGTTGTGGCATGACTGCCTCCTTGAATTACTTCTTTTCCTGTTCGATTTGTATATCAACTTAGAATACAAGAAACATATTGGAGAACTGTGGTTATTTCCGTCTTCTGCTTAATACAAAAACTGTCTATTCCCTATGCAAAACTTAGACTAACAAGACACGTACATTACAACTTGGAGAGTATGGTCTTAACAAGTTTTTGATCCTGTTAAGAGTGTCTACAATTAGACATTGCGTCTATTTTCAACATAACCTAAATGTTATACTCATTCACCACAGTAGTATGATGCATAATAGTCCCATTAATGCTGTTTAATTGAAAATGTTGTATGACCTTAGAAAAACATACTCTGTAAATCAACACGAAGTGACTGTAATAAGAGCGTTTAAAAGTGTATGCGTTACTTTGTTATACAATGTTCTTTATTGTAGTAGCTGAATAAGCGTTTCAGACCTCTACTTATTATTTCGTATGAAAGTTGAATGTTGTTTGTTTTTTTTTTTTGTTGTTTTTTTTGTACTTTGTTTGTTAATAATTATTATTTATTATTTTTGTGTTACTCTGCATACTATGTATGGATATGTACGATGGGTATCTCATTATATTTTACCAAGTGTATTGTTATTTCTAGAAAACTACAATAATTTCAAAAACACATTATCACAATTTCTCTGTACCCTGCCATAGCTTGTATGCAAAGTTGTTAAGCGTCTTTTACCCATATTTGGAATGATTTTTTGATACTGGGAGTTTAGGTACACCCCCTAAACCACAAGAAAATTGCTGATCCAATGAACTTTCAACAATACGTTTCCTCGCTACACTTATTCAGTAGTGGATAGATTATAAGAATACTCTGCCGAGCTTCCGATTAAAACAATTATACCGAGGGTTGGAATTTCCTATCTGAACCGAATACCCAATGACATATTCTTTTACTTGCATCTCAGAGAGACATGTTGTGCGTTGACCCCGATAGCTACTAACGTTTTGCAAGTTTTCTTGCTTACCGGATATTGGTGCGCGCCTGACTTTTATCTCGACCCTAAGGTCACGGGTGATACATCGTACACCGGATATAGCTGCGTAAAGTGATCAGAAATTTGACATGTTTTGCTGATAGAAGTATGTTTATTTCTATATTTCTGTGTTATTGTATAGTTATCGTACAAGCCACCGGTGGGAGCAAAACGCTGAATGTTCGCTGAAGTAAGCAGCAATATATAAAAAGTGCAATAGTATTTTATTAATTGTTTTAAATAATCAAAATAATGTGTACTGATCACGTACGAACGATGCATGTTTAGTGCACAATAGTCTTGTTATTGTTCCTCTTTTATGTATTTTATCGAAATTTTGATCGACAAATCTTTTCATTATTCATATCAACTTTATCTGTAATGAAAGAAATGGACATGTGTAGAGTTTTGAAAACTTCTTTGATAATTGACGTTATATATTGCGATGCACTGTACGACGGATAGCTATAACTCGTAAAGCAGTGTCCGGGTGTGATTGATTATTTAGTGTACTGGGGATAGAGATGCATGATCGACCATGTATTAAAAATGGACTAATTTTTCGGGCAAAAATTATCTGCATATGACGCAATACTAATCGTATAATCGGTAATGTAACAGTACTAAATGAGTTACATAGATTCTAGGATGGTTTCTTGAACATGTTGACAAGGACACATTGTTTTTCACTTACAGTCATGTCATTCTAAAAGTCGCCGGTTCTCTTACAAATCTATCAAACATATTCGACCCCCTACCACTCACCACCCGCACCACCCCACCCAGTTTTTTTTCTGTTTTGTTCCATTGTGCTTCGCGTAGATCTTTGAATAGAGGGTAATGTGACATGAGTGAAAGAATGTAAGTTTGCTTAAAAATGAAGAAGCTCATATTAAACAAAGAGACACATTTATTTGCAGGTGTCTGACCCTTATATACTTACATATATTATATCAAAAGATACGAGTAATTAGTAAAATCTTTAACTGCTTAACATTATTGTGAGTGAGCATACATCTATTTAAAACACAATGAGAGGTATGTATTCATTATAGAGACTTCCTACAAACAAAGACAATGTAAATAAAGAAATACTTCTCTGTGAAACACCCAAACTTAAAGTAATATAAAACATACAATATTAAATTCAATCAAACAAGAGGTGGGCATTTGGGCCACAGCTAATTAAGCATATGAGAGTTATGTTGATTTTTGTGTTGTTTTCAGGGTAGTGGTAGGTGGTGGTGGTGGTCGGTGATGGTGGTGGGTCTGCATGTCTTGATAGGGTGGATATTTGTGCCATTATAGTTCAAAATCCCTCAAAGCATGTGCGAAATATGGAGGTGGACATGAAATGGGCCGACCTTATTATATGCCTAGAATAATAAATATATGACCTTTATGACTCTTGAAGATACAGGTGATGCTGGGTTCTTGCACGTCGTCTCGTTGAGATAAGTATTTGCAAAAATCCCTCCATGCATGTAATAGTCCATGTGAGAAGACACCGAAATGGACTTTTATATATGCACATTTAGTGTTTGCCGCTACTTTTTCCCTCCAATCAGACGGTGAGGAATTTTAAAATAATGGCGAACATATTCATGTTAATTTCTAACGAGTCACCAATTTTAAACCATTTAATTCATTAAGTAACTCGCTTACTAATGGGCATGCGCTTTGTTTGGACACAAGGATGGCGGAGTGTTAGTAGAAGTCGCGTGAACGTGTCTAAGAGGCCGTGAGTTTCGTGAGAAGCGCGGGGAAAATGTATGGGCAAACACTTAGTCAGATTAGAGGCTAAGAAGTGAAATTTTAACAATTAAGAAACCCCGGGTCAGTCGCTGTGCGCTCCTTCCCCACTAGGGGTTTCTTAATTGTTATAAAATTCACTTTCATAGCCTCTAACTAATAGCAATAATAATGGATATGACCTTTTATGACCTTGAAGATACTGGGTTCTGCACGTCGTCTCGATGAGATAAGTATGTGGGTGCCGATTTAATTTCAAAAAACCCTCCATGCATGTAATAGGTCATGGAGTGTAGACACAAAATGGATTTATAAGAAGTAAAATGACCTTTATGATGACCTTTTATGGCCCTATGACCTTAAAGATGCAGACCCAGGGTTTGGGTTCTGCACGTCGTCTCGATAAGATGAGTATTATACTAGTATGCTCTCTTC